>CM060592.1:39484508-39722008 GCA_030578255.1 Tiaroga cobitis | reverse complement strand
AACAATGGATTGTTTCAAAGCAGCTTTACAGAGATAAACATAATTTAGGTAGCAGAGATTGTTTTGGCTTTATAGCGGTTCTTGAATAATGTTATTTCCAGCTAAAGTTAGTTTTGATTGATTCACCTCCGTCGAAATGATCAGACTTTAAACGCGAACCTGTGATTAACGCTGACGGCGTTCACATGCTCATTCAGAATTGATTCTATAGTTATGTGCTTTTGAAAATATGTGCGCAGGTTTGCAATTCCATACAACCCATGCCTAAACAAACTACTTGTCTTGCCTATAAATTTTGATACAGAATTTTGTTTTATTTTAGCACTTCGGGGTACGCGAGCCGAAATTCACAACGCTTTATCTGTAGAGTGGGAAAGGGATCCTCCATAGGGAGAGGATAGTTGACACTTCAGCACTGCATTGTCATCGGGTCCAGGCAAAGCTCCTTCGTCAGATCTGGATACGGCCTGGATCCGGCAGGCTGCGGGAAAACTTCGGGATAAACAAAGACACTAATTGCGTAGATGCCATTCTTCTTTTTATGATGTAACGAGTACATCAAGATTTAAGGGAAGTGTTCCCAGTTCCGGCTGATCTAATCTATGCAGCCTAACATTGAATTATAGAAGTCTATAGTGTATTATGTGTATGCTAGGTCAAAGAGATGTGTTTTTAGTCTAGCTTTGAACTGACAGAGTGTGTCTGCTTCCCGGACAATAGGGAGACTGTTCCAAAGTTTTGGTGCTAAATAGGAAAAGGATCTACCGCCAGCAGTCGATTTAGATATTCTAGGTATTATCAACTGGACGGAATTTTGAGATCGCAATAGACGTGAAGGACTAATGCGTTAAGAGCTCGCTCAAGTACTGCGGAGCTAAACCATTTAGTGCTTTGTAAGTAATCAACAATATTTTAAAATTTATACGATGTTTAATAGGGAGCCAATGCAGTGTTGACAGAACCGGGCTAATATGGTCATATTTCCTGGTTCTGGTAAGAACTCGAGCTGCGGCGTTTTGAACTAGCTGTAGTTTATTTATTAAGCGTGCAGGGCAACCACCCAGTAGAGCATTACAATAATCTAGCCTTGAGGTCATGAATGGTGCAAAGGACAACCTATCCTGCAGTGATAAGTGATCATACTTTTTTGACCACTTTGATTTTAATTACTGAAGGATAGCGATTTGACAACAAAATGACAGGCCATTACAAGTTAGCTGAAAAGATTTTACTGCGATACTCATGTAGTCTCATGATACTCATGATATCATGCACTGCAATGTGTGTGTGTTGTTCGTGCATGTATTGTTATTATTGACCATCATTGCATCACTCACATGTGTCTTCTTTTTTTTATCTGAAGTGTAAAGTGTCTTGCAAATTCAAAATAAAGAGTTTACTGAATGGTTGAGTTGTTTTTTATTCATCATCATCTATTTAACTGATTGAATGCATTTTACTGAACTCGTGTATTTCCTATTTGATTCCTGTTAAATGCAAAAACAATACAAGTTGAAGATTGCTGCAATAGCCCATGCTTGCAACAAGGCGGTCTGAATCCTGACTTCGATTGGTCAGCTTCAGTTTCATTCAAATTATCCGTCTGTTCCCTCAATAACGCCTGAATCGAATGCTTGTGTATTACATCATAATAATAACTTTCCAACATGGCGTCGGGTGTAACGGCAGCGATGGAATCAGAGGACCTGACAGCCCATCCTGGATTCAGAAATGACAAATACTCGATGTTGATTGTAATCGGTGCACTCTATAGACCGCACATACTGGACTATATTGTGGTGGAGATTGAAAGAGGTATTATTTTTTAAATGTTGTATTTATAGGAATAATAATAACAGTGTTAATCCAAGATGTTATAATATTTATTTGATATCATTATGTCTGATATCTGTGTATAGAACTGGTTGCGATCTGGATATTCCATTCTTTAATTTTGTTATTCAGCGGTTCTGGTGAGTAGAGATTGATGAAATACGGTCAACACAGTGCGATGCGCCTGGCACTTTCTCTCCTTCAGCAATACATTTTTACGCATATTTCTACAAGCTCTCGTATAGGCTACCGTATGGATTATAGCTTTTAAAGCAATAAGGATGTTTATTCTGGTTCAAGATTCGCGCAGCTGTTCCCTGCACTGCAGTGTTATGACACCAGTAAACATCAAAAATAGCCACCTTGTGCATCACCCTTTCCAATATGCTGACAGCATATTAGTATCTGACAGTCGTAGAAACGAATTCGTATTTTAAGTAGGCTAATGATGTGTTCTTGACACATGTTTAGGCTGCATGCTCACACCCACCCCAGCGGTCGTTTTTTGCTTAACAGTTTTACATGTAAATTCATTTTAGTGTCCATCACCCTGATGAGAAATCCAACTTAATCTAGTTGTGTTTTGGAACAGCTGGTCTAAAATAGCGTATCACCTTAGACCAGCTCGAAACCAGCTACATGCTACCAGTGTAAGTTGGATTTTCCCGCAAGTCATAACATTTCAACAACAGAGGGGTACCATTATAGTCAAATGAGGCTTTAACAAAATGTCAGATGTTGACACCACGGATGTCTGAGTGATTAAAAACTGAGAAGAGCTTGTCTCCATGGTGAACAGGCAAAAATAAAAAATTATTTACAAAGAAATAAGAATAAGAGCTTTTTTTCTTCTCATATTTGCTTTCATTTAAGTTGTACTTCGCACAGAAGTAATAGCTTCTATGTCAGATTTTAAATCTTTCTTAAAATATTACAGTATGGCTTTAGTTTATTGTCAGTCCACCCTTTTTCCTATCTGGAAATTTACCTGACTCTACTGCTGGTTATGCCGACATTGTTAAATGTTTGTTTATTTATTTCAGTGGAATAAGTGATGAGTCGGCTTTTTTATGGTCATAATTAGATGAGAACATGCAGCTCAGATGCGTTTATATTTCATGAGTATTGGAGACCAATGCCGCAAAACAAAGATTTTTTAATGGTCAGTCAGCCAACCATCTCATTTGTCTCTGAAAGCCATAATGTGTCTCATGATATTTCAATGACATGCGGACTGCAGTGCTTTAGCACGTTGTTTTTGTAAACCCATACAGTAAGTGTCAATAAGAAATTCAGCACGTAATTCATGGAGTTTTAATAATGCTTTGAATTGGTAAAGATATTTGCAGTTCCTTACATAGGTGTTCGTGGATGGGATGTGGACCTGGCAGTGTGTAACTTGGATGAGCAGCTGAAGCTCTTTACTTCTCAGCAGTCTTCATATGAATCAAAAGACATTAGAGGTAAGAAACACTATTTCTCCTTTCTAATATTCACTGACTATGAGTGCATTCTTTTTCAAAGTCATACAGTAGACATAACTTTATGAGGTATACAAAAAGAAGCAAATTTGGGTTGGCAGTGAAAGACATGAGCTGCACTTTTAAAGAACACTGTTGGGAATATTTTGGAGCACATGATATACGTGTGGGATGCAATCTTATGAATTAACAAAGAAGCAACTGTGTAGTTCATCCCCAGCACAGCTCCATTTAATCAGACATGCACAATATTATTCCACTTAATAATGAAAAATGGTCATATTTTCAATGTGTGAGTTATGTAAACTCATTAAATCCGTTACCATAATCTGATTATGAAAATATTTCAGTTCCAAATAATCTAAAAACAAAACAAAATAACAACAACAACAACTGCATATTCCTATTAAAAGAATTATGAGATATTTAGCGGATATTTATGTATTACATAGAATATGTGTATATTTTATTACAGCCTGTCAGATGTAAAAATGCAGAAGTATGTTTTCTTTGCTTTATTGGGAATCATTAATTAATTATAATTTTAATATTTATATTGTGTAAAGTAAACTGTGTACTGCCCACAATAGCAACTTCTGTACCTCCCGCTTCTATTATTCAGTAAATATGTTGTATTTAGGTTGGCGTGTTGGTCCTAATTTGCTATTTCCGTACACACAGCAGAAAGACAGGAAGGAAGTGCTTTCTACCAATTGTTCAGACTTTGGCTGCTGGTGAAAAAACAGCAGTGGAACATTTTCTTGCATTAGTTTTGAAAGTGATTTTGCTGACAAACCATAGATAGACGTTTGCATATCTAATACTCAGGGGAACTTGTTATTTTATTTTGCAGTGCTCTGGTTCCGAAATTTGACTCATGATTTAGAAAGATTACAGAATAGCCAAATATTTAAGTTCTTACACAGTAGTCTTTTTTACTTTAGAGTTTAGTGCAGTTTGCTTTTATTTACCTAATTGTGCATTCTTTTTGTGGAATGCATTAATGTTTGCTGTTGTGAAATCCACATACTGAATGCATGCCATCTTTGTATGCTTATTCTGATTATTTCTCCCTACAATCTCATCATAGGTCAGAAGACATTTCATTTCAGTTCAGATGTACTGGACATTAAAGTTGTAGTAAATCCATCTGAAGGGTTTCTCTACTCTGAGGTGTGTGACTGTTAAAGGCATCTATTGTTCTCTTCCTCAATTCTATTTATTTGTATTATACAATAATCAATAAATGACAAGGGTCACATTAGATATGTTAAAGCCAAATTTAGTGGGGGTTTTTAACGTAAACATTTGTGATATATATATATATATATATATATATATATATATATATATATATATATATATATATATATATATATACACAAACACACACGGATGTGTGTTACCTGCATATTTGCTGTATTAATTGTTCACTTTGTAGAAACAATATGTATATTTATGTATATATTAAATATACATTGAAATATATATATATATATATATATATATATATATATATATATATTTTTTTTTTTTTTTTTTTTTTTGAAATTCAGGTCCACAGCTTGATATCATCCATACCTCGGCACAAATTGCTGGTGCTCACGGGGCAGTCTCTTGAGGACTCTGGGGATCTGGTCCTGCACACGGGGCAGTTCATAACAAATGATTTCATCCAGATCTTTTCAGATGAAGAGGTTTGCCAGACTGTAAATGTGTATGCCAATATTTTAAAGTGTTTTCTTCACATTAGTAATGGATTTGAAAACGTAGCTATATTTGAATATAATATGATTCTTCTGAGCATTACAAATGATTATGTTGTACTCTAATGCAATAGCTGTTTTCTCATACATTTTAATTAATGCTGTTTTCTGTACATTTCTAACAGATTCAAGCTCTCTTAAACTCTGTAAGCACACATGGCAAAGCAAACCTCACCTTAAGCTGCCCTAAAACTGGAAAATGGAAAAACTCAGTGCTAGGGAAGCACAACATACATGACATTATCGACATTAAGGTGAATCCTCTAATGGTACTACCCAAAATGGGGGGCCTTCAAGAGTTCACCGACCACATTTTTGAGTCCATAGAGCCACAGTCTCCATTTGATCTCTTAGAGCCACCTGGCACAGTAGGATTTCTCAAACTATGTCGTCCATGCTGTTATGTCTTTCCAGGAGGAAGAGGTGACTGTGCCTTTTTTGCTGTCAATGGGTTCAATATTTTGGTAAATGGTGGAGGAGATCCACGCTCTTGCTTCTGGAAACTTGTAAGGCATTTGGACCGTGTTGACTCAGTGCTGCTTACACATGTTGGAACAGACAACCTGCCGGGAGTTAACAGCCTGTTGGAGAGGAAGGTCGCAGAGCTTGAGGAAAATAAAACTGACTCACAGGAAAAGGAGCAATGGGCAAAGAATCTAATCTCTCCAGAGCTTGGTGTGGTTTTCCTAAATGCCCCAGACAGACTTAAAAAACTTCAGGGTGATCCTAATGTACTACGAAGCAGTGATATAGCAGCACTTATTTTACAGAATTTGGAAAAACTAAAGATCTCACCTGAACCGCTTTTTCGCAATTCAAGTGGCTCCATAGAACCAGTTATTCTTTTCCAGAAAATGGGAGTGGGATGCCTTGAGCTTTACATCCTAAATCCAGTCAAACGTAGCAAAGAAGTAGAGTCTTACATGAATAACTGGCCAGATAATAGTTCCAAATCAAAGAGTTTAGATGGCCACCTAACCTCTTTGGTCTCTATATGTGCTTTGCTTGTTTGGCATCCTGCTAACCCAATGGAGAAAATCATTAGAGTTCTCTTCCCTGGCTCTACACCACAAGGAAAGATAATGGATGGTCTGGAGAAACTAAAGCATCTAGAGTTTCTCAAGCGCCCTGTAGTGTGCTCAAAAGATTTTGAAACATCAAAATCAGATAAGAATCCAAAAGTTGCAGAGAGTCAGGACAGTTCCAAATCTGTCAAAAATGAATCCAGACCAAGTAATGGTGCTTCAAAAGACCGAGCTGATCGTGGAGATCTAGAGCTAAAAGACAAAACCAAAGGCATGAATGGGAATGATCTGAAAAGTGAAGAAAAGTTGAAATCTGTAGAAAGCAATGTGAAACATAAACACCCCAGACTAGTTACAAGGAAGGAGTCTTTGAAGGACAAGAGCAATGGAAAAATAAACATATCAGACTCAAAGAAACAAGAAAATGGACAAAGAGAAATGTCAGGTAGCAAAAATGCTTCAATGAGAAGACCAAAGTTAGAGAGCAAACCCGAAGAGAGAAAAGCAACAAAGCCTCTTGGGAAAGATATCAAGAAAACCTCTGCAGGATTACTGAACTCAAATAAGCCTGGAAACGTAAAAAACGAAGCAAAATTACACAAACAGGCTGAGGACAAAGCCAAAAACTTTAAATCTAACAAGGAGCAGCAGAATCAGAAGTTGTCAACAGACTCAGAAGATATAAATTGCTCCATTGTGTCTTCACCAGAAGATATGACGGCAGATTTTCTGGAAATGGATCGAGAACAACATGATTTACTTGTGAAGAGGCAAACTGTTGACTTTGGGAACCTGAAAAATATCTCAACAGGTAATGTGCAGTCTATGTCTAGTAGCATAGTAAACCCTAGCAAGTCCGGAGGATCTGCGAGACCCTTTGTCAAAATAAAAAATGAGCTCTGTGTGAATCTAGACCTCACTCCCACTGAATATACTTTGCTTGATGGGGCTTTGAAAGATGGGCATGAGGAAGTTTGTGCCAGTCCCGATGAAAAGACATTAGAGCTAACATCTCCTAGATCACGTCCAAATAGTGCTGGTCATACTCCTTATCACTTGTCACCTGAAGAGACCTGGGCCTCAAAAGATCATAGTAGTTTGGGCGTTAAGATGTGTCTTGGTTCAGAGAGCCACCTGATGGGATTGTCCAAGTTTTCAGAGTCCGGATGCCCTAAAAGTAACCAAGAAAGTATCTCAACTTCCTCCAAAGAGAAGCATTCTAGTTTCCTGTCTCTTAGCTCTTTCAAGGATATAATGCCTGATATATCTCCCACTGTTACCACCACCACACACTCAATGCCTGCAGAAGTAAGTTCACCACAGTCCACTGAGGTTGATGAATCATTGTCGATGTCTTTTGAACAAGTGCTGCCAACAGTAAGCGAGTCCACCAACGAAGACGAAACATCTTACTCCAATGGACACCATGTCAATTCTGATTTCAAAGTTGGAATGTCTTTGTCTTTAAAGAAGCCTCACACCCAGAGGGCACCTCATGATGGCCCGGAAGGGTGTTCATCTGGACCGCATTGTCTAGTATTTGATGGTACCCACGATGTTGACCTTTGCTTGGTCTCTCCATGCGAGTTCAAACATTTCAAGCCGGTTGGCGATCAAGAGGATCCACTGTCACTAGGTTTAAGTAACACCAGCCCATTGAACCTTTCTGATGATAGTGACCACTCCCAAGATGTAGCTAAGCCCCTTCCACCTTCATGTTCAGGTAACAAGGCCACTCATCCAGCTCAGGAGACCCCTCTCACTTCTGCCAGCGACTATTTTTTCATGGCAACAGACTCAGATGTACATACTGGTGTAGAGGATTGCCCATCCATTACTGCAGACGGAATTCTGGATTCTGATGAAGAAGGGGTTGTGAACCTGCAATCCCAAAACCTAAATGATGGTGTGAATTCTTGCAGAGGGAATCATCCTTTACCGAAGGATCCCCCACCCGCACCTCTGAAAGACTTACCTCCTCTTCCACCTCAGCCTGGTGCTTGTATGCCTGATCTTGTCAGCAACATAAAGCCTGGTGCAACAAAAGGCAGAAAAGCAGCAAGAGTTACACAGAGGTTAACATCTTCTAGTGTTTTAACACAAGGCACAAAAACCAGAGCTGACAGTCAAGGTACTTCTGTTAGCGGCTCAAGAAGCAGCTCAGCTGGAGACATCATGGCTAGTCGTAGCACAGGCTCTGCTTCGAAACGATCGACAACAGCAGGTTTGAACTGATTTCACATTGTTTATTTTTGTATAAATATATTTATCTGGTACTGACTGGTGTCATAATAAATCAACAGGTAGCAAGGTTGGTGCTTCAGTATACTTGGACCTGGCTTACCTTCCGTCGGGCCATGGAGCTTCCACTGTTGATGTTGAGTTTTTCTGTCGCTTGCGATCATCCTGTTACATAATAAGTGGAGACGACACACTCAAAGAAAGCTTGATGAGGTCCATTCTGGATGCATTATTGGAGGGAAAATCTGTATGGCCTGAGGATGCGCCGGTATGTATGAGTAGATATATACAGAAGTCGTCAATTCAAAGTAACTCCACAGAACTTTGGCCTCTCTATCGCCATCTGTGGTTAAACATATAATTGCAAGTTACTTGAATTGTTTTTTGTCATGCCAGTTTCTGTCATGCCACTTCTACACGGATAGGTATACCTATGGTTGCCTGTGATCACCATATCAGAGTGGACCCAAAACAACCTTCTGTAATGCACCTTTAAAAGCTACTACATTTTTATGAGGATAATGTAGCATACTTAGTCTGTTTTATCTTTGTGTAAATTTCTAGGTGACCCTGATTCCCACATTTGAATCACTGATGATGCATGATTGGTATCAGGAAACTCAAGAAAAACAACGGCAACTGGGCATTACAGTCCTAGGCAGCAACAGCACTGTGGCCATGCAGGAGGAAACATTCCCTGCTTGTAAAGTAGAGTTCTGCTAGATGGACAGGGATGACACATGCTTAACATTTTCCATCTGTGTATCCCATGCTTATTTAAAGGGACACATACACAAATTTCACCACCATAGATTCATATGTACAGTTATGTTCTCGGCAGATGCTTCACCAAACAACATATTTTGTGTTCGTGAAGGATTCCTAAGCAGGTAGCTAAGGACTAAAAGACACAGTAAAATCACAAGTATTAAATCAACACCTATGTATTTACTCTAGGAGTATAATTGCACTGGTTTGTTATTAAGAAGAGTATTTAATAGATTCTCACTACTCAAAAGTAGACAGTAGTAATTAAATACTGCAAACTTAACATAGCCCCAGAGTTCAGATCTTTCTATAAAAGAGGTAAACACAGCTGCAAAATAGGGTAAATCTTTGGAAAATGCATTATTTTGGTTTATGCGAGTGACTGAGCTAGAGAATTGCATTGATTGTGCCATTGTGCATGAAGACCATCATTGCTCTGAAAAGGATAGTATTATACAATTTTCCAGTCCCTTTGCCTGTATGAGGACTGGTAGCTTCACGCCAATTCACACAGATATGAATGTACTGCACTATAATAGAAAATCACTATGAAATCTGTATAAATATGATGGCATGTAAGTGACAATTTCAGTTCAACTCATTTGGAAATGTGATAAGTAGAAGTGGCAACTGTGTGACACCAAGTATAAATTGTTACTGCAGTGCAGAGCCTCTGATATCTACTGTATGCCTACTGTGCTTCTGTTACTGACTGCTAATGTAGTGCTCCTTTATTTTTCTAGATGCATCTCCTTAATTCAGCACTAAAAAGAGAATGTCTGATAGGTTTGTGGGGCACATAATAATTTTGAGTTCATGCATTGCTACAATCATGGAAAGTGTGTAATATAGGCTACTTATATGTATTACGTAATATGAATTATATTAATTAAAACATTTAAATGTCATTGTAAATACTTTGCTGATTCCTTGTCAGTGTGATAGGATAAAAAAAATCACACAATGCACAGACATCATTTGTGGAAAAGATTGCTAAAAGTTGAGAGAAACAAATTTCAGGTAATACTGTAAAGTATCAATAAAAATGGTTGAATATAATTAAATTGGAATATCCCAGATAGCAAGCAATCATTTAAACAATGTTAATACAATATTGATGCGTCAACGCCAATTAATAATAAAATTGATGCTAATAATACAAAGTGATGTTGGTTCAATATTACTTTTGCACCCACCACAATTAATGTTGAAATAATGGTGAGTTAAAAAAAACAACAATGGTAATGTCACTGAATCAATGTTATGAAGTGATGTTGGTTCATCATCCCTTTTGCAAAAACATTTAATGGTGAAACAATAATGAGATTTCAACAAAAATATGAAAATGTCATTATACTATTATGTTGAAAAGAACACTTTCTTATGGAGGACCAAACCTATAAAAAATTTTAAATGAATAAATAAATAAATATGCAAAGAAATGTAAAAAACAAACAAATTTTTTTTTATTTATTTATTTTTGATTATTTTTTCATTTATTTATTTATTTATGCATTTATTTATTTCCACTTTTATTTATGTAGGCTGTATATGCATTTACGTCTAAATGTATTTATTTATACATTTATTGCTCTGTATGCGAATGAGGGGGCTTGTTTTACCTCAGACATAGCAATCGAGCTCAGAGTGGCAGTGCTGAAGCTTTGAGGCCACAGTGACACCTTGTGGTGTGACCAAACACTACGCAAGAGGTTTGTGGACGTGCCTGTACAGGTCACGCAGGAAATAAATGACTTAGAGATGGGCAATATGGCCAAAATCTTATATCATGGTTTATGTCCATAAACTTTACTTAGCTATTTAGGCCTACCATAGGTCTACTCTTTATTCCGGACATGGCCTTAAAAAAAAACATCAGCTGGTCAGGATTTCTAAAATGTCTGGGCACACATGAACAGAATCCGCTAATGTTTAAAGATGTGTTTGGGCCTGCCCAGTGTCCATCAAGAAAATAACCAATGGGCCGCTGATCTACGTGTTTCATAGGCCGGTGTGTCAGGGAAAAAAAATAACACTGACTTTTTTTGATCAATGCATTACACCGCCCGGCACTAACCCAGAGCCATCAATTAAGCAAAACAAAACAGTTTTCCCGGTAGTCCCGATGGACAGTAGCCTATACATGCCTGGACGTCACACTTTAGTTTAAATCCTACCTGTTGCCTTTCACCATCCACTTATTTAGCTGCTGTCGCATCAATTGCCATCTCCTTTTCCCTCTTTCTTCTTCAATTTTAGGCCCCGACAGCTTTTTTGCTTTATCCATCTTTTTCTACGACAACTCACTACATGTAGGGTACCTGCTCGCTCAGCGCTCACGGATCCCGCGCCCGCTTGCGATATTACCCCCCTTCCCTTTCCCCTCCCCCTCCCCCTCCCCCTCCCCCTCCCCTGGTGCATGAACAGTATCTGCAAAGTTGCACTGAAAGTTCAACGTAAGCAGAGATAACGTCTTCTGGAATCAGGAAGTTTAATCCCTACAAAAACGATTTGAATAGGACTACGAGATACTTCCCGGGTTTTATACGTAACTAACCCATACATTTATTACATCAATATATGGAATATGAAAAAGGGGGCATGGCCATATTTCTGCGGCTTTGTCGAAAAGGGAGAGTTGTGGAGAGCTGCAGCATATTATGCCGTTGAAAGTGTGTTATTTTCACCCAGCTGTCAGGCCTTCTGTGTTCGGGCTTCCTACGAACACTGTAGTTCGTCAACAATGGCTAAAATTTATATTTGATTATGTTCCTGAAAATTACAATCGTAATTTAGCTCTCTGAATCTCCACGAATTCAATGCAGGATTCAACAAGAAACTGTCACTAAAACATGAAGAGGTTCCAACTTTAAAACCAGAGGCAGCAGTTGTTGGGCCACAACCTGTAAGGAAGACTTAATCATTTTAAATGTATTTGAATGTATAATTTCAAACGTAAAAATAAAACACTCAGACGAAGTAACATGCATCAGCCATGTGCCTAGCTGCACTTCCTGCTATAAAATCTGTAGTTTCTTTAAGGACCACTACATGGCAGTTCCGGAACAAAATGAACTTATACACATACTGTGAAACGGGTACAAAACATTCACCAACTCTCACCAAATGAGAGTCCATGCCAAGTTCTTTTGGCATGGACTCTCATTTACAAGCGTAACTGTTCTCCTCATCTGTGAACAATAGAAATATTTTATTTAAGAATAAGTCTTTGTTCTATAATAACTGGTTCAGTAATGGAATATTTCATGTTAGACAACTCCTTAATAACGAAGGTCTGCTTTTTAGGTATGCAGAGTTTCTTTCAGAATATACACTCACCTAAAGGATGATTAGGAACAGCATACTAATACTGTGTTTGACCCCCTTTTGCCTTCAGAACTGCCGTAATTCTACGTGGCATTGATTCAACAAGGTGCTGAAAGCATTCTTTAGAAATGTTGGCCCATATTGATAGGATAGCATCTTGCAGTTGATGGAGATTTGTGGGATGCACATCCAGGGCACGGCCACATCCCAAAGATGCTTTATTGGGTTGAGATCTGGGGCCTCATTTATAAACGTTGCGTACGCACAAAAAAAGGCGTACGCTGCTCTCTACGCAATAATTGGTATTTATAAAAAGCAAACTTGACGGGAAAATGTGCGCTCCTTCACGCAAGCTCTGACCCAGGCGTACGCACAAAAACGGGTGAAATGAGAAATGGCGACACCGTCGGCAGAAGGAAGAAACATGTGAAAGTGTGTGAAACTGTAGAGCGTTGTGTAAAAGAAATGGCAATACTGGCTCTCATAAATAACATGAAGACTTCACAAAGCAAGTCTTACAATTAACAGCCTACATGAACACCCGTTTGATCGATCTGCAGTGTAAAACGAACAAAATCAAACGAAGATAACAACAGAAATGCAAATTAACACATATTTGCAAAAATAAAAGTGAAATGTGTTCTGCAACAATAATTATTGCATGTTATGCAATTCATCCTCATAACACATGTGCAATCAAATGGATGGTAATGAAGCCCGGTTGAAGTTATTCAATTAGATTGGTAATATTATTTTCTAATATTTTATTTATTGTTTTCCCCTAATTGTATGTATAATATTATTTTGATTGAAAAGAAAGAAAATGTATGATTAAGTGTTATGTTAAAAGTACTTGCCATTGTTAAGAGTTGTGATTGGTTAAAGGCTGGCGGGGAGGGAGGAGAGATGGGAAAAAAAAGGGAAGATCCGAGAGGAAGAAGTGAGGTCGAAAAGTTAGAACGTGTCTGAGTGTTAGAGTGAGTATAAAAATACCATCCTATGACGGTTGTCCATAAGAGAACTGATTTAATGTTGGTATAAGGTTGTTTGAACGTGAGGGGATAGAAATTTCCCCTTTGTATAGTCGAATGACCGAGTAGCGCACGTATTCTCAAGAAACCGTGCTATGCATGTGAGAGACTAGCGAGGTCGCGTTGGTGAAAAACTACTGTGTGCCGCTTCTCTTGCCAAACCTAGAAGACATCCTAGATAGCGCCCTGAGATACCAGGAATTCTCAGTGGTTCCTCTGGCAACGCTGGACGAGTTCGCCGATCTGCCGTCAGTTCATCATGGACCAAATCTCTTTTGTGGAAAGTGCGTCATATGAAAGCCGGCTCGAACTAACATTGGTAAGACAGCATTTTATTTTGTTTGCTCATTGAGCGAAGCGGCAATCTGTTTTGTGCCTCAACGAACCCCAGCATCGTATCAGGCCTGCAACGGGGTATTTATTCTATTTGTGGCAATTTTGAACGCTAACACCCGGGTGTTTTGATTACTTTTGTGGGACGTTTAAATGTGAATAGTAACCTTTGTGTTGAGACAACAAAGATTCGTTGGACTTGAGTAGTAATCAACACATTGTCTCCTTGGTTATATTTGGGGCAGTTTGTGTATTTACTGTCCATCTTATTTCCTGTTATATTGAGAAAACACCAGAGTGATATATTATTTTCCACAGGGAATTTAATACAGTGTTGTATTTGTGAATTTTGAGTTGAAAGTAGGAAAGATCCTTGTATTGTAAAACTTTAAAGGGTTAACTTTTATTTTCAATTGCTATTTGAATTTTATTATTTTATTTGAGTAAACTACTAAAAGTTTCTATTTCATTTACAAGAGTTTGTGGTTATTCTAGTCTGTTACTAAGCACACCAATATTGAGATAGGGGTTTATTGAAATAAAGTTAATAATATTCAGGGGCTATTTAGAGAGATCTAACAATAAACTAACCCAGGGCCCCTCCCGCTTAAATCTCAGGGAGAGGGCGCTACAGTAATAAAATGCCATGCCATCACAATGCTTAATGACGTAATGCGTAATGCAACCTTTTGCCACTCAAGTGCCTTTTTTGGCATTAATGCCCACACTGTGCCCTCCAAACAACATTTTACTCCTCTTTTCCACCTCGCCAATGATAATTTCTACTTCACATTGAGTGAAGTTACGTTTCTTGGTTTTCCTCTCTGTGTTTGCCATGATTTCGCAATCGATGAATATTAACTTGTGGGCGTTTCACGGACTATTTTTGGACAAATATGACATGAAGCCGCAAAAGCTGCGCTACATTTAGAATTGATTGTGATTTATTAAGGGAAAACTGCGTAGGATGTGCGTGCTCACGGTTTTATAAATCTGAATATTTCTGTGCGTACGCACATCCTATGTTTCATCCGTACGCCACTTCTGACGCAAATCCTAAGCAAAGTTTTATAAATGATTCCCCTGGTGACTGTGGGGGCCATTTTAGTACAGTGAACTCATTGTCATGTTCAAGAAACCAATTTGAAATGATTCGAGCTTCGTGACATGGTGCATTATCCTGCTGGAAGTAGCCATCAGAGGACGGGTACATGATGGCCATAAAGGGATGGACATGGTCAGAAACAATGCTCAGGTAGGCCGTGGCATTTAAACGATGCCCAATTGGCACTAAGGGGCCTAAAGTGTGCCAAGAAAACATCCCCCACACCATTACACCACCACTACCAGCCTGCACAGTGGTAACAAGGCATGATGGATCCATGTTCTCATTCGGTTTATGGCAAATTCTGACTCTACCATCTGAATGTCTGAACAGAAATCGAGACTCATCAGACCAGGCAACATTTTTCTAATTTGTCTAATTTTGGTGAGCTCTTGCAAATTGTAGCCTCTTTTTCCTATTTGTAGTGGAGATGAGTGGTACCTGGTGGGGTCTTCTGCTGTTGTAGCCCATCCGCCTCAAGGTTGTGCGTGTTGTGGCTTCACAAATGCTTTGCTCCATACCTCGGTTGTAACGAGGGGTTATTTCAGTCAAAGTTGCTCTTCTATCAGCTTGAATCAGTCGGCCCATTCTCCTCTGACCTATAGCATCAACAAGGCATTTTCGCCCACAGGACTGCCGCATACTGGATGTTTTTCCCTTTTCACACCATTCTTTGTAAACCCTAGAAATGGTTGTGCGTGAAAATCCCAGTAACTGAGCAGATTGTGAAATACTCAGACTGGTCCATCTGGCACCAACAACCATGCCATGCTCAAAATTGCTTAAATCACCTTTCGTTCCCATTCTGACATTCAGTTTGGAGTTCAGGAGATTGTCTTGACCAGGACCACACCCCCAAATGCATTGAAGCAACTGCCATGTGATTGGTTGATTAGATAATTGCATTAATGAGAAATTGAACAGGTGTTCCTAATAATCCTTTAGGTGAGTGTAATATACCGGTAACTCCCAAAGAGTTTGCCACATAGTTATGGATGCTATTCCATCTGGCATACTCATGCTTTTCAAAAATAATACTCTCTCTTTGGGTTCATTATCTTTTCCTGAACCTATCAACACTCCTATTGGTGAGATATGTTTCACTGAAAAAAAAAAGGAAGAAATTATAAGAGTTCTATTCCTTGAGAACATTATTTCTGCCCCTCCTGCAATCTCATATTGGAATGGACTTTTTGATCATTTAAATTGGAAAAATATATGTTCCATACAACAAAGATTTCTCCTCATAAACATAGTAAAATAAATATCTTTTTAAAGTAATTCATAATATTTACCCAGTCAAAAATTTCCTTAGAAAAAAAATTCAGATCTGATTTTGACACTAATTACTCTTTCTGTCAGAATGTCACTGAAACTCTTCTTCACTTGTTTTGGTCGTGCAGTTTAACTCTGCAACTTTGGAAAGATGTTAGTTGGTTTATCTCAAGCAATATCTTGCAAAATTTCTCTATGAATCCCAAAACTGTTTTTTTTTTTTTTTTAAGCGGATTCAAATGCCTGCTTTATAATAAATCTAATTATTTTCCTATGTAGATTTTATATTCACAAATGTAAGTTTTCAAATTGTAAACCATTTTTTTTGGTATTCTTACATGAGATAAAACGTCTCGGTTACATATGGTAACCCTCGTTCCCTGAGGGAGGTCATGACTGACCAATAGGAATCTCGCTAGAGAGGCCAATCTACTTCGAGTGAAACTAAAACAAGCCAATGCACATTGGCGTGCAATCATTTGCATCAGCTGTGCAGCCTTGCAGCGCGGGTATTTAACGAGCAGCTGTTGCGATTGCACACTAGTTTTTTGCTTCGGAGCCAAGCCTGAAAAAGCTGGCCGCCCCAGCGGGCGGCAGCAGATGTGGCGACGGGACCTACGTCTCCGTTCCCTCCCTCAGGGAACGAGGGTTACCATTTGTAACCGAGACGTTCCCTATCGGTCAGTCACTACTACTTAGGTCATGACTGACCAATAGGAATCCCTACCAAAGCGCCACAGCTGCTGCACCCCATCCAGCGCCCTGTGCATGCCTCTACACCTTCTTGCCTGGAAGGACGATAGGAGGAGGCTTACACAGAGTGTATCTGACACTGTTGTTCCATAATAACCCATACAGTGAGATTATTGGATATCCCTAACCGTAAGCGTACCCGGAGTGAGGCAGCGAGGTGGAACACAGGGACGCGGCTCAGGAGGCTCTCTCTGGGAGGCGGCCCGTAGCGGGGTCTGAGTGTGCTGTGCAACACTTACCTGGTTCCACGGGGCAGGAGGGTGCTCGGTGGTGTTCTCGGACCGCACACTGCTGCCCGCTGGCGATAGAAGAGGCGAATGAGAGTGCTGAGGTTTCTCTCCTCCCACTGCTCTCCGGGCCCTCTTCGGACCCAGAGATGAAGGAAACTGCTCTTTTATTTAAAATTTGGGTACCGCTGGTTTTTGAGGCCAGCGGCGGAACACAAATAGAAGATTTTTTCACCCGGCCCTCTTCCGGGGGAGGAGCGGTGCGGTCACCATCTCCTGGAGAGCAGTCCCATCCATCTCCGGGTCGCCCGTCCTGGGGCCGCTTACCTCTGGCTTTGCCGCCCTTCTTGGCGGTGGCCTGGATGGGCGGGGCGGCCTGCCTGAGACTGGCTCCACGGCGCCGTTTAGGTGGAGGCTGCTGCTGCGGCGCAGGAGCAGGGGCAGACGCAGGAGGACGCCACTGGCGACGAGCAGACTGAGGAGCCGCGGGCGGTGGGGTTGAGAGAGCAGCTGACCGCCGCGGCGGGATGTATTTGATAACCTCTTTCTGCTTTTGTACAGCCGAGAACTGCTGGGCGAAGTTCTCGACCGCGTCGCTGAAGAGGCCGGTCTGGGACACAGAGGAGATAAGGAACCGGAGCTTGTCGGTCTCCCTCATGTCGGCCAGACACAGCCAGAGATGGCCTTCCTGGACCACCAAGGTGGACATCGCACGACCCACTGACCGCGCAGTGACCTTCGTCGCATGTAGCGTGAGGTCCGTTGCGGCACGAAGTTCTTGGAGAACTTGTGGATCATGACCACCCTCGTGCAGGTCCTTCAGTGCCTTGGCCTGATGGACCTGCAGCAACGCCATGGCGTGCATGGCAGAGGCAGCTTCCCCACAGGCCTTGTACGCCTCGTCGAATAGGTCCGACGAGTACACACAGGCCCGGGGAGGAAGACACGGCTCTCCGCGCTGAGTGGAGTTAGGGCACAGCTGCATTGCAGCAGCCCGCTCCACTAGCGGGACACGCTTGTATCCCTTAGTTGACCCGGCATCAAGGGTGATGAGGGAGGAGGAGCCACTGAGACGGTTTCTGGCAGTAAAAGGTGCCGTCCACGTCCCCAGGAGCACCTCAAGAAAGGTACTGGGGTAAGTTGCTGAGAACCAGCACGCACCACCCTGAGATACCAATCGTCCAGCCTCGAGGGCTCAGGACACGGTGGAGGGTTCCACTCGAGCCCGATCCTGTTGGCGGCCCGGGAAAGCATGACCATCATCTCTGGGTCCGACTCGGGCACCGCTGGCACACCCGAAGGAGGCATCGGCCCCGAGCCGTCGTCCGCGGAGAAGTCTGACCCACCCTCCGATGCAGCGATTGACATACGATCGTCGCGGGGAGCACCAAATGAAACGACTGGTACACACCTCGAGGATGGTCCAGCACGTTCCTCTGGTGGCTCAACTGGCTGCGGAGCGTGAGAGGGGTGAGGGTTCCTAGGAGGTTGGTTCCCCGAAGGAAGCGCGCGCTCTGAGGAGGATTGGATCGAGGCAGAGGCACGGGGTCCCCGCCCCTTTGCAGGAACGAGAGTCTCGACCGCAGCTCCGAGATGGTCATCTTCCCACAATGGGTACATGACTCATCCATGAAGGCCCAGACACACGAGGCATCGATCGTGACCATCCCGTGACCCCAGGCAACAACCACATCCATTTTTTTTTGTTTTTTGAAAAGACACGAACTATTTTAAGCTCTTTTAGGGACTGCTCTCCTTGGTGCCAAAGCACGCAGGGGAACGGTCACCACGAACACAGACAGGAATGTGCACCTGTCTGTGCGCTGTTCTCTCTCGATGGTCTTACCAGACATGAAAACGGCTGTTGATCGCTCTCACCGCGCACCTTACCAGCTGTAAGCTTAACTGCTTTTTTGTTTTGCTCAGTTTAAAAAACAGAAAAGAAAAAAGAGAGAGAAAAAAGAAGACCGCTCGCGCTGCTGTGCTGTCACGCCCGCACCAAGGTGGAGAGATCCAGAAGAGGCTTGCAGATTCACTCTGTGTAGTCAGTATACGAAGTGCTTGGCTCCGAAGCAAAAAGCTAGTGTGCAATCGCAACAGCTGCTCGTTAAATACCCGCGCTGCGAGGCTGCACAGCTGATGCAAATGATTGCACGCCAATGTGCATTGGCTTGTTTTAGTTTCACTCGAAGTAGATTGGCCTCTCTAGCGAGATTCCTATTGGTCAGTCATGACCTACGTAGTAGTGACTGACCGATAGGGAACATTACTTGATTACAATTTCATCCTCTCTTAACCCAAAAGCACTCAGAACATGTACAATTTGCAAGACCTACAAACTTTTTACCTTAATAAATGTTTAGATTTCTTTTCATTTAAGGAATGCCCTCTTTCTTTATTTTCCCCCCATTCTTGTTTATATCACTGTCTAAGTGTTTTCTTTCACTATTCTTCATATTTTTGTTATTCTTAATCATTATTGTTGTGTTCTTATTCTGTTGTTTCACACTGTAAACTGAATGTTCAAATAAAGCATAAAAAAAGAAAAGAAAAGTTGCGTTTCCCCCAAAAAAGAAAAAAAGAAAAGTTGCTTCCCTAAAAAATAAATAAAAGAAAAACAAAAGTTGCGTTTCTTTAAAAACGAAAGTAATCTCTTTCGGGGTAGAGAAGAAAGCGGACGACTGACAAACTATTCTGACGACTTGTTCCAACGTGAGCAGTTTTCATTATGTTTTTGTTTTGTTATTTGCATACTTAATATAAATTGAATTATTTGAGTCATTTCGAATGATTTTGGGTGCATGTGGCAATAATCTATATGTTGCTCTTTTATGTGTAGGCTAGTAGCATAGGCCTACATATTTTACAATATATTATAAATACTTTTAAAGGACCTTTTCTTTCGATTCAATTATAACAGCATGCTTTAAAATGTTGGTTGAATGTTTTTCAGATCATTATGAGCACCATCACATCCAGCTTGACCAAATGGCAGAAGAAGAAGCTCTGCTCCTTGCTCAGCCATGACAGACTCTGCCTGCTGTTCAAAGCCAGTGTGCATGGCTACAATGTCACTACATTTCACCAAAAGTGTAATAAGCAGGGACCGACTGTTATTGTAGCTTACAATAAGTCTGGATATGTTTTTGGAGCTTTTACTAGCAAGGATTATGGTCAAACTGGCCAATATGTTGTGGATGACAAAGCATTTCTCTTCAGCTTTAATGACAAAGAGGTTAAAGAAGCTCCTCTCCGTGTGTTCAGTGAAAACCCCCAGAATGCTTTAATTGACAGTGGTCCAAACTTTGCATCTTTAGTGTTTCTTTACAATGACACAGACACCGTCTGCAGTACTCCAGGAACATACAAATTCGATCCACATAAGCTGCATGGGTATGACTTACAGCTGACTGAATGCGAGGTGTACAGAGTTGAAGGTTTGTATTATTTTGTGCTAATGTTTAGATAATTTATGAGAGAGTAGTACACTTTCAGTAATGGTTGTGTGAATAACTATGGTTTGGATTCTCACCAGACTGTGGAGGAATCATGGAGAAACCATGGAGAAATGTGCAGTGGACCTCTGAGTGAGTGAAGCAAACCAAATTCAATGTCTTCTTAAAAATAATTCAGATAAACAATAAATCAGTCAATTTGATCTGGTTTCTTTGTTTTTAATATCAATGTCTTTTATGAAATGTTTTTGACTAACTGCGTCCAAGGAGTGCTTAAGGAATTTGACAATTATAATTAATAATGTTTTTAGGAGAAGAAAGGAGCTTTTGAGCATCATCTCGGGCTGGAAGCCTTCTGTTAGCTCAGTTAAACAGGCTCGGATTCTACTGGTGGGTCCTGTTGGTGCTGGGAAATCAAGCTTCTTCAACTCTATCAACTCTGTATTCAAGGGTTATGTGAGCAGCCAGGCCAACACTGGCACTGCTGGAACCAGTTTAACTACTCAGGTAGAAATGCACCTTGATTATTACACATATGATATTTTACAGAGGGAAATATTGTGTAAAGTATTTTGATTAGTTATCTCTGTTCTGCATTAAACATATTTGCTTAATATTTTTGCCATGTAGTTCCGTACCTACTACATAAAGCCAGACAGCGGTGTCAGCCATGTTCCCTTCGCTCTTTGTGATTCGATGGGTCTGGAGGAGGGTTTAAACAGCGGTCTAGATGTAGATGATTTTGGCAGTATTTTGAAGGGTCACATTCAAGACAAGTATCAGGTGAGAACTTTATAAGGGGGTAAACATAATAGTTAATAGATTTAGAAGATGTTTTATAGCTAGTTACAGGAATAAAAAAAGATTGACATAATTTTTTATTCTTGATGATTTAAAGATATTTGACATATATTTTTCTTAGTTGAACCCATCGATGCCTATACAGCCAGACTCCCCTCATTTCCATAAATCTCCTGGCTTGAAGGACAAGATTCACTGTGTGGTGTATGTGATTGACACCAGCAAAGTCAAGCTCCTCTCTGACAAGATGATCGAAAAGTTTGTGGTTTTTCGAAGGAAAACCAACCAGCTCGGTGAGTGACTGATAATAATGACACAGATTTTAATTCATTTCAAGTGACATGGGTGTATTTTGTCATTTAAATGATGGAAATTCAATTTACTCAAGCAACCTGAGGTCAAGTCCCTTTCTCAAGAGCACCTCTTGTGGGGATTGAGTGTACAACTAGCATACATCTTTAACCACTAGGGCTGCTTCACCCATAGGTTAATGATCTATGAGATTTTATTGCATTTAAGGTGTTATTCTGTAATTCAGGTATTCCTCAGCTGGTTCTTCTCACTAAGGTGGATGAGGCCTGTCCCTTAGTGGCAGAAGACCTGAAAAATGTCTATCAGAGCCACTATATCAACAAAATGGTACAAATTAATATATATGACTTTATAGTCAGTATTCTATACTGTTCTCTTCCACATCTTGTTCTTGAGTATTTCTGATGAACTGTTTTGTGACAGGTACAAGAGGTGACCACTCAGCTTGGAGTTTCTCTGTCTGCTGTGATCCCAGTGAAAAACTACTGCCAAGAACTGGAAGTAGACCCTCAAACTGACATACTGCTTCTAAACGCTGTTGTTCAAATACTCAGAGCCGCTAAGGGCTTTTTTGATGATTTTTACAATCCAGAGGAGAGGTCTGAGTAGAGCTCAGTCTCTTTTCCTTGTCTGACCTAAAGGCGTGACATCATTACTTCTTTCATCTATCTGAGTATATGTTAGTTTAGGTCCGCCCTTGTGCTCCTGTGTTACTTGTTTTTAAGAGCGGACGCAGCCATTTGTAAAATCGAATGTGTTTGGATTCCGGTGTCATCTGCTTTATTTTTTTTTATTGTTATTTGCTTGTGTTTTGGTCATTTGCTGTTAAGCCATTTAGAGTTATTTCACCGTTTTGTTTGAAACACATTTCATTTCGCATCTGGTATTTTTTTATTTTTTATTAAATGTTTCAATATTATATCCTGGTTTCATGTCATTTATGTTGCTTACAGCTGTGATGGATTTTTTAATTAATCAACTAACATTTGTTTTTATTGCAGGAACAACATTCATATGCTTTTGAATTTAAAATGTATGTTTCCCTTTTAGTTGAAAACTCATGACTTTGGTTGTGTGAGTGTAAAAATAACAAATATGGGAAATGAAACTAGACAGATGTCTAAACTTGAAACCTTGTTATTAGTAATCAACAAAAACAGAATTTGCTCCTACCTAGTAACAGGAGAGTTTGTCTATGAAGAACCAATCAAATTGTGGGGAAATTATGTAATGTATCATGTAATTTTGACATACTGTAACCCTTATTCTATAAAAACTGTTGTATTCGTGTTTACTGGGGGGATTCTCAATGGAATTTGTCTGAGATCCTCCGGCCTTGCTTCTTCAAGGGAGAGATTCTCTGAGAACTGCTCGGGAAGATCTCCCGACCGTGATTAAAGCATTTAGAGGACATTTGCTGAAGTCTGTTTGTTTATTGCTGCGTAGCAAGTTAGATAGGGAGCAAGTTAGATAGAAAGCAAGTTGTTTAGCGAAACACTAGAGACCTTACACCATGTGATAGTGTGGAGTGAGTTAAGAGCACTAAAGACCTTACGTGATAGTGTTCGATGGGGGACGAGACGTCGTTCGACTCTTTGTGAGACTCTTAGGCAGGGTTAGATTGTTGTTAACCTGCGCGTTCAGAGGCAACTCAACTGAGTATAATATTATTTAGCGAAACACTATGACCTTTCCACCAAGTGATAGGCCTAGTGTTCGATAGGTTCAGGTGTCAAGGACTCTCGGTTCAACCTGGTTTAGGGAAAAATCTACCACACCTTTGCAGTGCAATTGTAGTCGGTTACTGTATTTAATATTGAATTTAATCCGTTTTGATTAAGTATTGATCTATTTTCGCCGACCTGGATGGAGAACCGATCATAATTCGTTGTGTTCGGCTGTCCAAACAGGCCGTTGGTAACTTTTCCCTTTAGTGGGTAATGTTATCATTTGTAGGTGATTCCCGATCATATTTCATAGTTATTAAAAAACTATATTCCCTGTAAGAGCTAATCCCGAGATTCCCTACAATATTAACCTGACGGTGTCTGTTTTTTATCTGTCTAGCATGTTACTGTCCATAAGCACAAGTAGTTCTAGGGCTGTTATGAGCCCAGTTTTTATTCATGACACCAGACTCTGTCTGGGAGTCTTCCATAAATCTCCTGGCTTGAAGGACAAGATTCACTGTGTGGTGTATGTGATCGACACCAGCAAAGTCAAGCTCCTCTCTGACAAAATGATCGAAAAGTTTGTGGTTTTTCGAAGGAAAACCAACCAGCTCGGTGAGTGACTGATAATAATGACACAGATTTTAATTCATTTCAAGTGACGTGCATTTTGTCATTTAAACGGAAATTCAATTCACAGTCTCTCTCAAGAAACTTTCTTGATGTCACTTCTTCTGTACAATTAACACAAATGTTATAACAAATAACTAGGACTGCTTCACCCATAGGTTAATGATCTCTGGGATTTTATAGCATTTAAGGTGTTATTCTGTAATTCAGGTATTCCTCAGCTGGTTCTTCTCACTAAGGTGGATGAGACCTGTCCCTTAGTGGCAGAAGACCTAAAAAATGTCTACCAGAGCCACTATATCAACAAAATGGTACTATTCTGCCCTCGTAAAAGAGTTCCCCTTCTTCAACAAGGCAGACAGATGACTCCTTCCACAAGAAAGTTGAACTGAAGCATGGATTTATAAACACCACCACTTCAAATGCAAGTGGAACAGAGTAAAACTGAAATACAGAAAAAGGGAAAATAATTTTCTAAAGACTGGACTGTAGGCTACATTAATAATTGAAACAGTTCGCTTAAGGTATAACTAAACATAATATACACAATAATAATCGAGATGCATGTAACATCGTACTGAAAGGTCTCTATTAAAATATATTGTATCCTAAAATTACCGCCACTAATTCCAGACAAAGATGAAAAACAAGCTTCTAGTAAACACATTAATACTTAGAGACAAAGCTTCTATAAATGATTGCAAAGATGATGAAGACATTGAACTGCTTTAACCGTGTGACTATCAGCATCAACTGAGTAAGCAAGATGGCTGCAATTAAGGTCAGAGGTTACTCTCTCTGACAACATCAAAAACATACATGGACTAGCACCATCTAGTGGCTCTAAAACAAACTACACTAAGAACAGTACAGGTACAAATTAATATATATGACTTTATAGTCAGTATTCTATACTTTTCTCTTTCACATCTTGTTCTTGAGTATTTCTGATGAACTGTTTTGTGACAGGTGCAGGAGGTGAGCGCTCAGCTTGGAGTTTCTCTGTCTGCTGTGATCCCAGTGAAAAACTACTACCAAGAACTGGAAATAGACCCTCAAACTGACATACTGCTTCTAAACGCTGTTGTTCAGATACTCAGAGCTTTTTTGATTTAGGTCCTTGTCTGACCTAAAGGTGGATGCAGCCTATTATTTGTATTAACAAATTGAATCTTTCGGTTTACACGCATAATCATATTTATATTTGTTACAGTGTGCTTTGAGTGTTTTCCTCTCGCTGTATATGTGTGACATCATTACTCCTTTCATCTCTCTGAGTATATGTTAGTTTAGGTCCTTCCTTGTGCGCCTGTGTTACTTATTTTTAAGAGCGGACACAGCCATTTGTAAATTGAATGTCTTTGTTTTCCGGTTGTCATCTGCTTTTTTTTATTTTTTATATTGTTATTTGTTTGTGTTTTGGTCATTTGCTGTTAAGCCATTTAGAGTTATTTCACCTTCTTGTTTCTCTGATGAAACAAGTTTCCTTTTGCATCTGGTAATTTGATTTTGTATTAAATGTTTCAATATAATTGCATCCTGGTTTCTTGTGTCCTTTATGTTGCTTACACCTTTGCAGTGCAATTGTAGTCGGTTCCTGGTACCAAATTACATGACAAATATTGTAGTTAGTAACATAATCCATTACATTACACATTTAAGGTAATATAATCTGACTACTTTTTTATTACTTTAGATTACTTTTGACTTAACTCATTTATCACACTGATTTGAATAGGAATGAATGAAATATATTTTTGAACGAAAATACAAAGAGAAAGAAAATATATGAATAACATGAAGTGCATTAAACTTACATAACTTCAGGGTTTCCCAGACTGAGGTTTTTTTTAATGAACTGCAGGTTTGTGAGTTTAATGAAAAGCAATTTTTAATGAAATCATACAATTTTAAAATGAAAACAATAAAAAAATGACTAAATAGATAAAACAAGATATGTATTTTAATTGTTTACCATGTGACCATTAGAGAACCGTGAACTTAATTGTATTTTTTATTATCATAATAAATGTAATATAAATATTTTGGTTGTGTTTTTTTATTTATTTATCCTATTTATTTTTTGCAGGGCAGCAGAGTTAGTTTAAAGATCCGAAATGTCATTAATTTTAAGATTGTTACATTTTGGTCTGATAGAAGCTTTATTAGGTGTCATTACTAAACTTTTTTTTTATTCGAGTGTTTTAATTATGAAACATCACATGATATCAATGATTTACCGAACCTGCCAGAGCCAAACCTGCAACGACACGTTTCATTTTCGTGACGTAGGCTGCGACGTATGGACTAAGCTTTGTTTCCCTAAAAACGAAAGTAATCTATTTCTGGGTTGGGAAAGAAAGGCGATTCTGACGACTTGTTCCAACGTAAGCTGTTTTCATTATGTTTTTTTTTTTTTTTTTTTTTTTTGCAAGATCATTGCATTTTCAATTTCATTTGCATACTTAATATAATGTGAATTATTTGAGTCATTTCGGATGAATTTGGGTGCATGGGGGCAATAATATACGTTGCTCTTTTTTATGGCTAGTAGCACACATATTTTACAGTATTTTCAAAATACTTTTAAAGGACCTTTTCTTTCGATTCCATTATACCAGCATGCTTTAAAATGTTGGTTGAATGTTTTTCAGATCATTATGAGCACCATCACATCCAGCTTGACCAAATGGCAGAAGAAGAAGCTCTGCTCCTTGCTCAGCCATGACAGACTCTGCCTGCTGTTCAAAGCCAGTGTGCATGGCTACAATGTCACTACATTTCACCAAAAGTGTAATACTCAGGGGCCAACTGTTATTGTAGCTTACAATAAGTCTGGATATGTTTTTGGAGCTTTTACTAGCAAAAATTATGGTCAAACGGGCCAAAATGTTGTGGATGACAAAGCTTTTCTCTTCAGCTTTAATGACAAAGAGGTTAAAGAAGCTCCTCTCCGTGTGTTCAGTGAAAATCCCCAGTATGCTTTCACTGACGGTGGTCCGAACTTCGATTCTTTAAGGTTTCTTTACAATAACACAGCCACTGTCTACAGTAATCCAGTAACATACAAATTCGATCCACATAAGATGCATGGGAATGACTTACAGCTGACTGAATGCGAGGTGTACAGAGTTGAAGGTATGTATTATTTCAGATAATTTATAATTGCTTAATTCAGTAATGGTTGTGTGAATCACTCTGGTTTGGATTCTCACCAGACTGTGGAGGACTCATGGAGAAACCATGGAGAAATGTGCAGTGGACCTCTGAGTGAGTGAAGCAAATTTAGTGTCTTCTAAAAGTAATTTAGATATTAATTTGGTCTGTTGTCTTTATTTTAAGATCAAGGTCTTTTACAAAATGTTTGTGACTTACTGTGTTCCTTAAGGAATTTGACAATGAAATTATTAATGTTTTTAGGAGAAGAAAGGAGCTTTTGAGCATCATCTCGGGCTGGAAGCCTTCTGTTAGCTCAGTTAAACAGGCTCGGATTCTACTGGTGGGTCCTGTTGGTGCTGGGAAATCAAGCTTCTTCAACTCTATCAACTCTGTATTCAAGGGTTATGTGAGCAGCCAGGCCAACACTGGCACTGCTGGAACCAGTTTGACTACTCAGGTAGAAATGCACCTTGATTATTACACCTCTGATATTTTACAGAGGGATATATTGTGATTGGTTAATCTCTATACTGTATTTAAATTAATTGCTAAATATTTGTGCCTTGTAGTTCCGTACCTACCACATAAGTCCAGGCAGCGGTGTCAGCCATGTTCCCTTCACTCTGTGTGACTCGATGGGTCTGGAGGAGGGTTTGAACAGCGGTCTGGATGTAGATGATTTTGCCAGTATTTTGAAGGGTCACATTCAAGACAAGTATCAGGTGAGAACTTTTGGTGAAAGGTAACAGTTACTAGGTGTGGCCAGCCTGGTCTCATTGTTAATACGTAAGTATTAATACGTTTTTTTCAAAGATAGAAAACGTACTTTTTGTACGTTTCATAGATCCTGAAACGTATAATATGGACGTATCTGCAACATTTAAACGTAACATAATTACGTTTTTTTCATCTACAAAACGTTAACTGTTTACGTATATTTCATATCTGTATAATTTCCCTTTTACCATTTTATAGATAAATGTGAGATCCCTTAACCCTACTTCTAAACCTAAACATACCCATTTTATACAGAATATAAAAAGGATAAAACGTAATGGGCAGAGGTGTGTAGGGAAATGGCAGTTTTATTAACAATATAGCATTAAAATATATTTTGAGCCACTAATCCTACTCCTAATTTACCCCTAAACCTACCCATAACCATTCCTTAAAACTACGTAGGCTAACGTTACAATTATGAAGAAAAACATAACAGACAGACAATTAATCACAATAATTTATTTATTGCGAAAATGTCAAAACCGGTACCAAAAGTCGTTCACATCATGTGTTGCAGTCGCAGACGCAGTCCTCTCTGAGTAGAATTTATGTTATTAATCCATGAAAATGTTAATCCGGTTTCGGCTCGCACTGTGAAGGCGCGCGCGCTTCTTCATTTCAAATGTTGCACACCGACTGGAACACGGAATTTCGCAATTTGCGACGAAGCAGGCGAGAGGGCGAGAGCCAATGAGCGTTTGATATCTCTGCCGTAAAACATGTCGTAACGCTTCTTTAGGGCGCATTTTTTGAATTTGAATTCATCACGAGCGCGGGATTTGAGGTTTACGGTCGGTGATGAGAATGGAGATGAAAATCGCTGGATAAAGGGCTGAATTTGGATCTGTTTCTTGCAAACGTATGGATTCTAAAGATTTGGATTACATCAAGATAATAAAATGTATGTCTTTTGTGAATTTATGTTGTGTTTTGGTGTATTATGGTTCTATAGGAGAAAACGCATTTTGTGTCTCACGGTAAATAAACTATATTACAAAATGGTTAAAAAATTAAGAAGGTAATGTTATTTTAAAGGGTTTAAAGTGTAGTCTTGTTTAACACAATGTAAGTTAACTTAGGCTAACGTTAATCCTCTGAAACGAGTTTGCAGCAGAAGGCACGAACAGAGTGAAATAATATTTCTTAAATGAGTAAACTGCTTTTAAATTAATAAATGCGACTGAAAACGTAATTGATAAGACAGTTGAAAGCAATAGAGTCAAAACATTAATGCCACGATTTTAATAAGCATAAATAGGAACAGGTACAAATTTGTACGTCGGTAGAGTCCATACGTAAATAATTTACGTTTTTGTGCTGTCAATACGTAAATATTTTACGTTTTAGTGCTGTAAATACGTCAGTATTATACGTTTCTGAGTGTACAAAACGTAAGTAAATGTACGTGTGGTAGAACTACACTTTACGTAAAATACACACGTATTCTCATGAGATCACGTTGGTGTGGCAGATGTTTTATTAGTATTCTTAGTCTCAGTCTCACTTCTTAATGATTTAAAGATATTCTACATGTTTTTTTTTTAGTTGAACCCATCGATGCCTATACAGCCAGACTCCCCTCATTTCCATAAATCTCCTGGCTTGAAGGACAAGATTCACTGTGTGGTGTATGTGATCGACACCAGCAAAGTCAAGGTCCTCTCTGACAAAATGAATGACAAGTTTGTGGTTTTTCGAAAGAAAACCAACCAGCTGGGTGAGGGAATGACAATAATGATTTCTATTTAAATTCATTTCAAGTGACATGAGTGTATTTTGTCATTTAAATAATAGAATATTAGATTTTCAGCCTCTCTCAAGAAACTTTCTTGATGTCACTTCTGTACAATTAAAACAAATGTTTAACTATACTGCTTCACCCAGGTTAATGATCTCTGGGATTTTATAGCATTTAACCCTTGTGCGTCAATTAAAAAAAGTTACACATGGGTACATAGAGGACAAAAATGTCCATAAGGATGCACAAGGCTTAAGGTGTTATTCTGTACTTCAGGTATTCCTCAGCTGGTTCTTCTCACTAAGGTGGATGAGGCCTGTCCCTTAGTGGCAGAAGACCTGAAAAATGTCTATCAGAGCCACTATATCAACAAAATGGTACAAATGAATATATTTGACTTTATAGTCAGTATTCTATACTATTCTCTTTCACATCTTGTTCTTGAGTATTTCTGATAAACTGTTTTGTGACAGGTGCAGGAGGTGAGCGCTCAGCTTGGAGTTTCTCTGTCTGCTGTGATCCCAGTGAAAAACTACTACCAAGAACTGGAAGTAGACCCTCAAACTGACATACTGCTTCTAAACGCTGTTGTTCAGATACTCAGAGCCGCTGAGGGCTTTTTTGATGATCTTTATAATCCAGAGGAGAGGTCTGAGTAGAAGGTTCTGGATGTACATTAGAATGAGCAAATTGTACCTCTTTGTTTACATTCATATTGTTTTAGGTGACAAATGCATCTTTGTTTGTGTAAGGTCTGTTGACATGTTTACTGTTGCTCTTAACATGCAAACTATTGGTGATCCAAAACATGCAATCAGATGTCTAATATTCAAAGCTTTCTTTTCAGTTTAAGAGAAAAAATGTGTGGTTTAGAATTTAAATAAAGGTCTTATTAAATGTCTCATGAAGTTTATTTGTTGTAGAAGATAATGAAAGAAATACATTCACATTGTACAGTACCAACAATGAACCGTAAATGCGTTTGAAGGCAATTGTTTGTACGTGATCTAATCTCTTAAAAATGAGTTTTGTTTGTAACCTAATGTAGTTGGGTTAATTTAGTGAAATTAAATTAAAAACCAGTTAATTTATAAGCATAATATTTAGGATAAGTTGCAAAACACTTTTTGCAGTGTATGCTTAAACTCCCAGTACAAAAACTTCATACAGTCTTCATGTGAGATTGCCTTTAGAGCAACTGATATGTTGCAGTCAACTCATTGGGGCAGATATTTCTTCCTGTCACCCATCCTTTAAGAATCCTCTCATGTTTACAATCAGATCAACCCACCTTGTTTTTTTTTATTGCAGAAGTAAGCTGTGAATTTGTGAGACTTCTGGTTCATTAGCTACTATAGGTAAATAACTAGAAAAATAACCAAGTGCTACAAACCAGTGTGTTTATAATTGCAACAATACATTAGAATAATATGGAATAAGAAACAGCAGTTTGCAAAATCAGGCAGTATAACAAGCTGTTTTGTACAGGCAGCTAAAAATAACTGGAAGCGGATGACACCAGAAGTCAGACACATCAAATTAGCTCTTACGTTAAAAAAATAAGGTGGATAATGTTCTCTGTGGCTAGTTGCGTAATAAATTAGTCGTAAAAGTTAGTCATTGTTTTTTTCTTTAAGACTGGTCATAAGTTTTTTTTTTAAAGAAAGTTAAACAGGTAAATTGGTCTAGCTTGAATCTGAAAAGTAAGTCTTTTTAGATTACCCCTTGACTAACTGTTGGTCAGACTAGTTCTTAAGACTCAGTCTTAACATTGTGACTATGTTTATGCAACTGGCCCTAAGGTCTGAGAGAATAGCCTTCTCATCATTTGTGAGACTCATTTCAGGAGTGCTCTCATGAAATATTTTTCTTCTCTAGTAGGCCTATATGCTCCACTTTTTCATACTTTGGCCGCTCTCCCTTCTCGTTGGGCCCAGGAGAGCCTTCTGGTGACCCAGCTGGAATGGGGATTATTTGTTGGGCTCCAGGCAGAATCTGACTGAGAGGAGTTCTGATGGCTGCTGGCAGCTGTCCTGAAAGAGCCCAGAGTTTTTCTAAGCCATGTGTTCTGAGCAGCCTGAAGTTCAGTCGTCACAACTGCGTTTTGGTGCTCCAACTCCTTGGGAAATCAAGATGATAAATAAATGATGAAAAAGAGAAACAATTAACATAAAAGTATGCATTTAAAATCATTAACATGACACTTCAGTAACACTCAATAATACACTTCAATTTATTAACGCAAGTTAATGTATTATATCATGAACAATGAACAACATTTTTTAACAGCACTTGTGAATGTTCATTTATAAATTTACTATTGTTCATTGAGTCATGTTATTCACAATACGTGAACTAATGTTTATTTATAAAACTTGAATTGTTAAAAAAATTTAACTTAACATTTTAGGTACCATCAACTTGGATATTTAAGTCATTTCAACTGAAATGTTTATATTATGTTTATTTAATTTTTTATAGCTTATAAAAAAGTTGAAAATTGCTTAACTTATTTTGATGAGTTAAAGCAATGTAAAAACATATCATTTTACACCTAATGTTATTTTTATTAATTTATTTTATTTTACTTTTCATTTTATATTTGTATGAAAAATTCTAATTCTGTTTTTCTTGGTTAACTAATAAAGACTTTCCAATAATCAGAAATGTTTACAAATGTTGTAAAGCAATATAGAGTAAAAAAAGGTAGACGAAAAATTAGGTCTGTCAACCTTAACATGTTAACTCATGCGATTAATTTTTCCAGTTTAACTCGTTACATGTTTTAAAGCAATTAACGCAGCATTCGTTTTTTTCTGTCGCCATTTAGCCAGCGTTACACGATCATGCTCTTCTTCATGCAAATGCTATTAACCATTCAAGCGCGACAAGACAAAAGAGAACGCGCTGGCTGTGAATGTCCTGAGTCTGACACACACTGGACGCATAGAGGGATGCGCACCATGTCCTGAGTGAATCGAGTTCTCTTTCGCGCTCGAACGAAAAGTAACACACACAATTATGCCAAAATGTCCGTTTTGTCGAGTATCTTCATAAAAGCAGTCTTAAATAAGTTAAATAAAGTCTTAAATGAACGTAAAGAATTGTGAGAGAATAAGACGCGGATGAGATAAGCAGTCTATATTTAATTTATAATGTAACCTGTGCAGAATGTTTGATAACTAATACAATTTCTGTATATTGTAATGTATGTTAGACGGGTAGGAAGGGCACAGGTAAATATGACATGTATTATGGGTTTATGTGAGGATTGTTTGAAGTTCACCTAAATTAAAAGTTGTTATATTTTTGAAGCCCAATAAATGTAAAAAAGAAATGATAGCTTTCAATTACACTGTAATGTTGAATGGCTAATTAATGTATAAAGTTGGGGAGGGAAAATCATTTTCATGCAGACATCAGTAGCTTGTATCAGTGATACTGACCTTCATTCATAAAAAGATGCCAAATACAAGGTTTTAAAATATACTGCCTTTATGTTGTCTCTACATTAATTTGGAGATTAACTGAAATTATTACATTATAAAATATATAAAAAACGTAAGTGTTTTTAATTGCGATTAATCACAGAAAAAAATGTAATTAATCAAGTTAATTTTTTTAATCGATTGACAGCACTAAGAAAAATATATTTTACAAATCTTCTGAAAAAAAAAGAGTTCCAAGTCACATGCTTTTCATTAGACTTTTATGTCTTACTTGTATCTTGCATTTGGACTCGACTTTTATGTCTTACTTGTATTTTGCATTTGGACTCCACCATTTGTAGCTTGGTCTGGGCTAGCTCTCTCTCTAACTCTTGGACCTGTTCTCTGAGAGAGGCCTTCACTTCCTCCTGAGCAGGGCTATCTTCACTCTCAGAGCACAGCTGAATTGATCCATCCATACTAAAGATGTGTCTGCACCGCTCACACTCCAGCATCTTGCTCTGAAATAATAAAATATATACAGCGTATGTGAGAAAATAGGCTATTTAAGGAGAAACATGATACCACAGTAAGACTGACGGTGAAGGTCAAGCTGCTTAGAGGTCAGTTTGTTTCTTACCTTGATAACTGCCAGCTCTTTGTCTGCTTGAACTTTCTGGTTTTCAAGATTAGCATTCAGTTGGGAGCAAATCTAAAGGACGCAAGAAAATGGGCTGAAAGTTGGCATCAAATGCAACGTTTATTGAATATGTGGAGTTGTAATTGAATGTTTACCTGCTTGTAGTCGGCGATTATGTTGTTTGATCTCTTAACGTCTGACTCTGCTTTGTCCAGCTCTCTCCTAAACATCTTTTTTAGCTGTCGAACACATCAATGCATTAGACAAGCGCAAAGCATGAGCTCTCTCTCACAGAGATTGTTCAAACACTTTACTCCTCGGATCAGTGATGTGAAAGCACCTGTGAAGTCTCCTCCTCCTTTCCTCTTTTCTCCTCCTCTGTAATCCTCAGAAGCTGTTTGGTTTTTAACAGCTCCTTGGTTAATTCATCCACCTGGTCCTCGGCCTGAAAAACACACAAAATCCATCTAAACATGCTCAGCAAAATAAAACGGAAAATGAAACCAGCCTGTTGCATATGATATCCATGATAACTCGTAATAATTTGAAAGACCTGATCTAAAGCAGTCCTCAGTGCAATCTTGCTGGTGACAAGTTTTTGTGCAAGATCATCATTTTCCTGCTCCAGACGCAAACTGGTTTCCTGAAGCATACGGTTTTCTCTCTAGAAAAAAAAGAAAAAGAAAAGCATTAATACCACAAATCTACAACCCTGAAGTATTCGATGCATGATGCAAGAGCTGTAGTTTTGTAGTAGTAGTAGTAGTAAAAATCTTTATTTGTCCCTTTACAGGGCAATTTAAGTAGCTTCAACCTCACAAACATACAAGTAATACAACCTCACAAACCCCACAAACATACAGATAACAATAAAACATCCCAAAACCCGGGCATTTATAGTAATTCTTTATATAGCTACTATTTAAAATTCATATTGTAGATATGGGTGTTGCAGAGCAGGACGGAAGCTTTTTGTTTTTGTGAGGGTGTGATCACTTACCTCGTACCTGTCGAGTGGGTCTTCTGGCTGCAATAGGTTATCTCTTAATTTTGGCTTTTTAGATGGAACCTGTTTAAAAAGAAGATTCAAATAACTTTCAAACCATATCAGGTAGCCAACGCGAATCTAAAAGGCATGAAAGGAATGTACTTTAACATCTTCTATATAAGTACTGAATATATAATATTCGTAGTTGCAATTTTATCGATAATTTTTTTATTATTAATTTATGTATTTAATTCATAGAAATAAATTCAATATCAGGTGCAAAAATCTTGAAGGGATGTAAGGAATGTACAGTAACATTTTAAGTATGTTAAGTTCATAGTTGCAGAATTCATATGAGCATTTCTTCTTGCAGTTTTATAATGATTTTTTAAATTAATTTACATTTTTGTATATATATCTATAATATATAATATAATATATATATATTATACACCATGCACATATATTGATTATAATATTATAATATTTATGTTCGTGATCACCAAGGAGTAAATATTTTAACAATATTGATCACAAACACACTAATATTTTTTTTAAAGAGATTTGAAAAAAATAACCATGCTGTTGTGCTACTAGGCTACTTTAAAAATTCCAGCATGACAGCTTTAAGTCAACATGTGACAAACGTGAGGTCCAAAGTTGCTGAACTTACCACTTGTTTCGGTAGAGACTCCACCACTAGACTGGCCAGGATCTCCTCCTCTGACATTTGGTCAATAATATAGGCATCATAAGCAACAATAGACACTTCTTCCATCATTTTGGCAGGTCTGTAGGACACAAGTGATCTCAAAATACGGAGTAGGCCACTGAACCTTTCTTGAGAAATGACAACAGGTTTGACAGGCAACGGTCTATCTGTCTTGTCTCAATGCAAGCCCAGCCCAGACTATAGGAGGAGTTTCATTTCAGTCCACCTTTGTCCTGTGGTTCTTCACTTACCTAATAAGCAGGTATCAAAACACTATGTCTTCCAACTGCTCCCTGTTGAACTTCCTCTCAGTATTATTCCACAATCCGACAGCCAATACTATTAGATCCTCATTGCTAAATCAGAACCCAGTTAAAAATCATTAAAATTATGAATCCAAAACAATTAGGTTCCAGAACAGAAGATCTTTTACTGTCACAGTTTAGAGTTTGCAAGCCTGCCTGTGGCTTCAAGTACAGGGCTAAAGACTGTGAAATTGAAATTCTTGCTGTAATCCTGCAGGTCGCCCCTCACACAAAAACACTGTGGGACAAGCAGGTGCCAGTGCATTCCTCCATTCCTTAAGCTGCTTATATCTGGCTGCTGTATATGTTCATTGGGATTGATGGAGGCTGAGAACTGCTGTTTTTATCATCTCACTGCAGCTTCAGGGAGGCATCGTGCAGATATTATTAATCAAAATGGTCAAAAGCATTAGTTTCTTATAAAACTACCTTTGCTCCTTTGTTATGCAGAGCTAATCTGTTGTGGCCATCAGCTTGAACAAAGCCGAGCTAATAAGGCGAAAAATAAGAAGGAGAGAGAAAGAGAAGGGGAATGTGAACAAAAGTGGGGGAGGATGTTATTAGTAATTGAAAGAAGGGAGGAGAAAAGAGCAATAAAGACAAACAGCAAAGTGTGACAGTGTTCAAAGGTTCTTGTATTGGAGGAGGCGCCAACCTAGTCTTCAGGTATCGTCATGAACCTGCGAAACAAACAAACGCACAACTGTCTCCAACTGTGAGGTGGGAGTGGCTCTCACCTCCATTTGCTAAGTGTGCTGCTTATTATGGCTGAAAAATCATAGTCAGTGGAAAGCTGTATCATGCAGAGAGTGAAATTCTTTTACAGTTGCTGAACTGCAATGGAAATGAGATGCATGAAACGGCTATTTGCTTAACAAGATCTTAAACTGGTCCTTCAAGTCGTTTAACACAACCACAATGCACAGATAGAATGCAGTCCCAGCCCTGCTTGACACTCCCGGTTAAGTATATTCAGTGCTTTTAAATATCAAAGTGAAAGAAAAATGTTGCAAAGAGAAAACGGTAAGATTAGTGGATTCTGATTTAGTTTTTGTCAAAATTACACAAATGTGTGTTTACTCAAGCAGTGGTTTTGCACACCGATCAGATGTCTGCTGTTATGTTTTGGATGGATGCATTAAGTTGATCAAAAGTGACAGTTAACATGGTTACAAAAAATTATATTTCAAATATCTTTTCAACTTTCTATTCATTAAAGAACCCTACAAATATATATATTTTACACAAACATATTAAACAGCTTAACTTTTACATTTACGCATTTGGTAGACACATGCCAAGGCATTCATTTTATGAGTTCTTGCTTTCCCTGAGAATCAAACCCATGACGTTGGCGTTGCTAGCACCATGCGCTACAGTTTGAGCTACACTTCTCAACACTAATAATAATAAATGTTTATTGAGCATCAAATCAGTATATTACAATGATTTCTGATGGATCATGTGACACTGAAGCCTGGAGTAATGGTGCTGAAAATCACAGAAATAAATTCCATTTAAAATATATTGAAATAGAAATACATTTTAATATTATTTGTTGTATTTTTGATTATTTAAATGCGGCTTTGGTGAACAAGAGACTTCAAAAGCATTAAAAATCGTATTTTACCCCAAACCTTTGAACGGTAGGTGTGTATGTTTGTATTAAAAACTTGGTTCATAACCCTCTTAAATTTGTATTAATTCTATCCTTTAAACTAAAATTAAATTGTTTTAATTGAAAGGCTAAAGTGTGTTTTAACTTTTAGAATTGTTTATTTGTGTTTCGTATTTATTTTACTGTTTAAATTTAGCTGTAACTCCATTGTAAAAAGACCACATGACCTGCTGCTGGGGCACGTTGTCACAAAAGGTCAATATGTGTTCAATGAAATGGACCAAAAAGTGGAAATGTTCAATTAGCTTTTTTGGAAGTAAAACGTTTGATAACCAGTCTTTTTCATAGTTTCATAGAATATAGCAACATAAATAGGAATATGGAATAAAAACACAACGCAAACAGAAGCATTGGCAGTTAGTTCGAAGCTACAAATATATAGAGACTTGACAGGAAACTTGTCAATCATTGAAATATTTTGATCTTTATGTACATGTATTTTATAGATGTGAAATGGCTTTTATTACTCTGATCACAATTGACCAATTTTATAAAAGTCTACAGGCATTTATATTCAAAAGCATTCTGTGAAATATGTGCACAATCAGCTACTTTTTTCTTCAGTATTTTAAACCATAGACTGATGTACTTCCAGATTTTACCCCCCATGTAAAAGTATTCACATGTAAAATAGAAGTGCCTTCTTGTGAATTGTAATGTGATCCAGTTACTAACAAAGAGTGACAGTAAATATCGACATCAGAATGCACAATTCATAAACCAATGGGTACTGAAAAAAGTATGTGAGAAAATATAATAATTTACATACACCCTTTTGCAAAGACAAGGAAACTATTTTTCATATAAGTATCATTTCGATAAGAACAATGAAATGTTTTTTTATATATTTTCCAGTCATTTTCTCAGTGACTTTGCTTTAAGAAGATTTTTGAAAATGTTGTGTATAAATCTGAAAATTACATGACATTGGAGATATCAGCAATTGCACTGAAATGTTCATTTAAAAAGCTCTTCATTTTAAAAGTAGTGGATATGGACAAATAAATAAGTGAGAATGAACAACATATGACTCCAACCTCAATCTTATTTGATTTTCAAAAACTGCCAACACACATTTCACTCTGTGCCACTGTGAATTTTAGTTGATGTGACATATTTAAATATGAATTAACCAATATATTCATCATCAGTAATTAATTTTACATTTTCCCAACAGATCTTCATAGACTAAGACAATTACATTTTGGTTAATTTCTCATCCTAAAATAAGTGTTTAAAATAAAAAGATTCAGCATATCAGGGGCTATTTAGATAAAGCTGAATGTCATGCTTTTTCCAACAAAAGTACTTTCTTTTAAAGCTATTAAAAACTTGTGTAGAATGTTTGCCTTTTATGTCACCATAAACAATTAAATACTTAAGATGAGCTTATAAAGCTTCCTTGGGATGCTCCATTTCTTTTTTCTAAATTTAAAATATGCTTATATATCTGACTTTTCCAGATAAATAAAATATCCTATTTGCATTTAACCTTTGACATTAAAAAGGCCAAAACCCCCACAAACACTTCACTTCATATAACACACAGCCCTCACAGCAGAGAGAGAGAGAGAGAGGAAGTGCAAGAAGAGGTAAAACGGGTAAACAAAAGACAATGGAAGACTGAAGATGGCCTTAGACCTGCGTGGAAGAATAACATGGCATCCTGTAGGTCTTTTGACTCTTTGCGCAAGGAGATGGCACGGCCCCCAGATGCTCTGGTTCACAGAGGCAGCTCTGTCCCTGGGTCCATCTCCGGGTCTGTGAGGGTCAGACGTCAGTGCTGATGGCTCGTGTATTGGTGTAAAAGTCTGGTGTACTGCGGTGGCTCAGCACGGGGCCGTACATGGCGGCCAGACCAAGGGCAGTGGCGCCATGGTTCTCATAGTGAGCGGGCATGTAGGACAGGCGTTCGCCGCCATTACGCATCTCATCCGAGCCACGGAGGTAGTAGGGCGAGCAAGTGGGGCAGTAGCTCTGCTGCGGAGCGGGGTCGTAGGGCAGCGAGAGAGGTGTGACGGCCGCCCCGTCCACTCCCGGAGCGCTGCATGCGTTGCAGGCGAACTGTGGCTGAGGATCTCCGACCGAGCCCGCCTCCCCTTCTGACTCATTCCTCTTACAGCAGTAATACTGGGAAGGAGGGACAGTTAGATATACAGGGGAAACAAGATCAGGAATTGGTGCTTCAACACAGATCTTCCTCAAATCGTTGAGTAACACGCTGAGTGTACTTGAGCACAAAACACAGAAAAGTTCTGGAACGGATTTTAGTTATTTACATAATAGTGCTGTTCAGTCTTGATGTCATTTAGGTCAACAAGTAAGGCTAAAACAAAATTCAGTAAATTCAAAAAATTCTAAATTCTTTCCTATGGGTTTTTGATTATGAATAAAATAAGGTCTGTGGTCAGCACTACTTGAGACTTTAAATTACAGTCACACCTGAAATTTGTGAAATTTGCAAACATATGGGTTGCGTCCAAAATCGCACACTCTCTTGAGTAGGTACTTATTTTGAATAAGTAATTTCTTCACGACCGTTCTAATTGATGTTTTATTAACAAGGTTCGGGAGGAACACGTTCTAATGATCAACAATCAAGTCATTCCAACCAGCTGTCAGCAATCAGTAATCAACAGGTCCACTCAATCAGCATGAGTAAAGCCCATAAATATACGCAGTTGAATCACCGATAATTCTCAACAGTTTTCAGCATCCCTCCACCACCCCATCTCCTCACACTTGCCTGATTATCTTCCTAAACAGAGATACGGGGGGAGTACTCTGGGTTCGGGCCCAATTTCCGAGCTCGGAGCCCTCCCCCCGGACAGCACGCCAAATACGCATAACCATTTACTCTCTGATCATTCGTAAGTGTGAACTCGTGAAATAGTTTGAATGTGTGTAGTATGAATGTAAATCGGATCAGCATCAGTTCATAAATCCTCTCCCGTGGCCTCATGGGATAGTAAAGTGTCCATCGTCTGCACACTTCAGAATCTCGCTGGAAGTAGTAGGTCACCCGGGTAATTTTGCCTACTCTTTTATGAGTACTGTGAATTAGGACATACTTGTTTTGTCACGTATGCTACTGTTTGTCACCTACTATATAGTAGGGAAGTATGAGATTTTGATCGGAGCCATTTTTTGCAAACATTCCCACAGCTTATTAATTGATTTCCTCATTTTAGTTCAATTGTGGCTATGTTGAATTATTTAGTTCCCTCGTTTTTTAGTGGTCTCAAATTCAATTGAATTAAAACTACTGAACGAATTGGCATATTGTGAAAAACGGATTAGCACTGCGTGGCCATGATTTACCTAAAATGCGGAAAAGAAATGACATGGCAACCAATACTAAATTTGTAGCCACTATTTCTATTTTTGTCATTTGTCATCCCGTGGCATTTGTGGGCCTCTGTACTTATCCTTTGTTTTTGAGCGTTGCACTCGGGTTTCTTGTGTCCCACTCATTACATTCCAAAAGAAGTTCAATTAAAAACAAAAACGCAAAAAACTAAGTTTTCCCCCTTTACACTGTCTTGCGTCTTGTGTTTTAAACACAAAAACGCGATGTGCGTGAATGGTCCCTTATCCCTTACAGCACTCTGCAGTAAAATGTAAATGAAATGTAAATGCAATGCTCACCTGGAGTCTACAGTAACAAAGCACTGCAATGATACACAGGAGTATCACTGTTGCGAGAATTCCTCCGGTTATGACAACAGTTCCAGCTGTCATCCGACCAGATCTCCATCAAACCCTGAGAGAGAGTCAATTGTCTCACTGAAACTTCATTTCCATATGTAAAAACAGACTGAAACTGCGTTGTTAGTCCGTTCACAACACCAAAACAAAGTTGAACTTTTGAAACAATTTTACCTTAATAACATTCAAAGGGCCCCTGATTCATGTGTTAAAGCCTGTGGAAGGGATTAGACTCAGCTTCACCTACATTAGAAGAGAGCAGAGGGGACGACAGGCCACAGAGAGTTTGTATTGCTGCTTCTCCTGACGCACTGCTCATTGGTTGCAGACGCTCACCAGTAGAGTTTCTGGATATCACAAAAGAAGTGGAACATGTGATATGTAAAAACAGATTTGTTAAAAACTTCTATTTCAGCAATAGGATAACAGCCACAATAGCCATTCCATCCAAAAGGCGGCAGTATAACATAGGACAACACCACAGCACAATGTAAATTCACAAATGATCTTTTTTGCTTGCAGATTATTAAACAGTAATGTAATAATTAAGAGAAAATTAAAAACTATATATTTAACAAAGAATAATGTGTTAAGAATTATGTTTATATCTACAAAAACACTGTAAGTGAAATATGCAGACACTTGTTCAACAGAACAAACGCAACAACCTAAGGTAAACTGAGAGGCGACATGACTACAGGGCACTTTGTAAGGCACTGTTAAAATATAACTGAATGAACCAAAATTGAACTAGTAAAATAATCAATGTCACCTTAAAGGGTTAGTTCACCTAAAGATGAAAATGATCTCATAATTTACTTACCCTCAAGCCATTATACTGTAGGTTTATATGACTTTCTTCTTTCAGCCAAACACAATTGGAGTTATATTAAAAAATATCCTGGCTCTTTCAAGCTTTATAATGGGAGTGAATGGTACCATAGATTTTGAAGCCCAAAAAAGCGCATCTATCCATCATAAAAGTAATCCATATGGCTCCAGGGGGTTAATAAAGTCCTTCTGAGGTGAAGCGATGCGTTTTTGTAAGAAAATATTCATAATTATAACTTCATAAATTGACGAGAGGAAAGAGCAAAACAAAACTCCAGTTAGGAATTAGAAGGATAAAAATGAGAAATGTTCAGCTGAAAAATGCGTTCGGCTGAAAGAAGAAAGTCATATACAACCTAGGATGGCTTGAGGTTGAATAAATTACGGGATAATTTTAATTCTTGGGTGAACTAACCCTTTAACTACAGAACCCAGACTCAATGATAGGATGTTCTCAAACCCATCACACATACTCTTCCAGTCCATTTTTTTTCTCTCAGAGTAAAAGCACTAAATTATATACAGGAATGGTGGAATGCAAATGCTGTTAAAAGCAATGTGCCATCTATTCTCCCTGGAATGTGTCCAAGCAGTGTGTTCCTGTCCCCCTGCGCTCCTTGCCAGCGGTTAAACTGGAGGAAAGTACTGATCTGGGTTCTTGTGGGCTGCTGGAGGTCATCAGTGTAACAGTGACAGCAACGGGCCACTGATAGGGCATGTTTGGACAATCACATAGCCTGATGGGCTAGACAAGGTCGCTGTAAGTACACCGAGAACACTTTAAATAACAAGGATAGGTGGGGACTGGAGAGCGCTTGTGTTTTTCCAAGTATTTTCTTGTGCTAATTTGTGGTGATACTGAACTGTGAAAATTGACTTTAAAGTAATGCCAATTCTGCACACAATACCAAAATCCAAAATCCATTCACTTGGTGACCATCTTAGCAATGCAGCTAATTTCTAGTATCTACTAGAATAGGGAAAGGCTTAAAATAGTTTTTTGTAAATGTTTGCTAAGCTTACATACTGCATGCATTAATAGTCAGCCAATAATGGGCAAAAAAAAAAAAAAAAAGCAGAGCGAGTAGATATTGAAGCTTGTGTTCGCCACTGAATAAAAAATAAAAAGAGTATGCAACTTTTTAATCTGACAATTCCGACTTTTTTTCTCACAATTATGAGTTGACTTTTTTTTCTTAAATTTGCATGATATAGACTCGCGATTTCGAGTTATAAATTGCGAGATAAAAACTTGCAATTGTAAGTTATAAAGTCAGAATTGCGAGGTATAAACTCACAATTGTATGAAAAACGCAATTGCAAGTTTATATCACGCAATTCTATAAACTCGCAATTGTAAGAAAATGTCAGAATTGTGAGCTGATTTTCCCCCATCAGAACTGGATTTCATAACTCATAATTGCGAGTTTATTTCTCTGAATTCTTGAAAAAGAACTCATAATTGCGAGAAAAAAAAAGTCAGAATTGTGAGCTGTCAACCAGCAGTCAAGTGAACACTTTTTACTAGTTGAAATCTCGTAATTTGTATATGTACATTTCTGAAATACATAACTTAGACAGTTACCTCTGATAACAGATCACTCTAAATTGTAAAGTGGATTCATGCATTTTCTGTAAAGCTGCTTTGAAACGAGGTGTATTGTGAAAAGCACTAGCCTATACAAATAAATGTGAACTGAATTGAATTAATTACAATATAATTACGACATGAAGTGTGTTTTTCTCCATTTCACTGCCCGTTTTCAATGCAAAAGTGTTCTTTGTGAATAGCCACGAGTAGTAGTATAGCTCAAGAATGTTTCGTTCATTTTGTGACGACACATGAGTTGTCCGAGACAGTGATTCGCTATTTTTGTCGTGGCTGCACATGTGGAACATCCTTTCGTTAATTTGTCATGTGACAGCCACATAGACTCAGTATCTGTAATCGGGATGTGATTAGTTCACCTCCTGAGTACTGCGTGTTTCGTTCACTAGTCCAGTAGAAACGGCATAAGCAACGTTTGCATAAGTGGACACATTCGAAGGGATTTGGCTATTAAAAATGTAACTTTACATTAAATCTGTAAATTAATTCTAAATTTACAGCTTGAATAAACAAAATTACGTCAATAAGGGTTATTACATTTTGATAAACGGGATTCAAAGATCCAAGTGAGTAAAATTTCCCATCACAATTAAGAATAGTATGCTTTTTTGTAATTCAGCCACTGTGACGATTTTACCAATTAGTTGATCAGTTGATCTTTTAGCCGAGAGCTAGGTGGGATTTCCCTTTCATACCACCGACATACAAAGCAATCCTGTTCATTTTCCAATGTATGGCCTGCCTCTTTCTTCTTACACCCAATATGTCTCTGACATAACTAAATTACAGATAAAACCACACTGCAGTGTACACTGAAGCCAAAAAAAGCAGAACCATTAAATTGAGCAGTGCTTTAAATCGGTCCTCAAGTCCCTGGAGAGATTTTTTGTGCAAATGGAGTCAATTATTCATAGCGAAAAGTAAAAGACACCACTAAGCGCAATGAACACTGAGATAATACTCCTACCATACCTTTTGTTTGGTGGTTTATATTTTGGTGTTCTTGAGGTTAATGAAAACTCAATAAAAAACAGACCTGTCAACACTGATGATGTCTTCCCTCATCCCACAAACATTAACAAGGCGCACATGGTCTACATTGCAAAAAATTGTTTGTTTGTATGTTTTAATGTGTCCATTCATAAAACACGCATTCATGCATAATAATATGAGATGATCCCATGTAGGTGTATGTGTATTATGGCATGTGAGGAGAAGCAGACGGAGATGTGGTGCAAGAGGAAGTGTGACCCGGTGCAGACCTTGTCAGCATGCTCATTTATCACCTGGCTCACTCTATTACACCAATGAGTCTGCAGATCAATACACAGATGCTCAAATATATCTCCGTTGCCATGGTACCCAAGGCTGCTGACCCACTTCTCCCCAAATACCCCAGCACCCCTTTCCTTCGCCCATTCTCTTTTTGCTTTCCTTTTATTGTCTTTTCCCCTCCACTTACCAGTATATTCAGTGCGTCACCAGCACTGATCTATATAGAATGACATTATATAGATCAGTGGTCACCAGTATATGTCAGCCATCTTTACACTGTGAAGGCAGAACAGGAACCACATCTGAAACGGATTGGATCGATTCCTTTCCTCTTTCTGTCCGTTTTTAGGTGAAAAATCGGATCTATTGGAGACGTCCATTTCTTAGGCGCGCCGAAAGAACACCACAGTACAATCAACATGGGAAAATCTCACAATAAAACAAGCAGCTGTGAAAAATATGATACACTGGTGTTTTGCCAGATGAGAAGTTTATCATATTTTACTCTTTTAATTCCTTTTATAACTGTCTCATCTTTATATCTCTTTTAATTCCTTTTTCCCTTGAAATAACGGTTTGGTCCTATTCGTGGTTTGTAAAATGGGTGGGGTCCCTTTAAACCCAGTAAGTGATTATTTAAATTCATTTCTGTGTAAAACACTTTGAATTACAAAATGTGCTATATAAATAAACGTGCCTTGCCTTGCCTTGAAACGGAGTGTATATATACATATACATATAAGTTCTTAAGAGCCTTTTACCAGCTATATTTTTAAAAATATGAATAGATAGATTCCATTTATGTTCATCAAATGTCTGTGAAATTTGTTCAGTTTATGTCTCAGTTGTTGAAATGCTTTATGTACATACAAATATTTGCACGTCAAGAAAAAAAAGTTGAAAGTTAGAGGAAGTTTATTTTTTTGCCAAGTTTATACTGTATATATATATAAACTTAGCAAAAAAAGAAACTTCCTCTCACTTTCAACTTTTTTTTTCTTGACGTGCAAATATTTGTATGTACATTCATATATATTTATATATATATAAATATATATATATAGCATATTTTATACTTTATGCTGCATTACGTCTTCACAGACACCTTTTGATCTTGAGAACATTATAGAGCTCTCTTCACCTGCTCACTTCATCTCATCTGCTCAAGTTTCCAGGCTACTTTCTCTTTTTCTCCTTGCCTCAAAAATATGACTACTCTCACTTCCCCTCTGCTTCTTTTAAAAGAACCACATGATGCCACTTCCCCTCAGTGCTCTGCAGTGTTGTGCAAGTTACTCTGGAAATGTAATTAAATTACTGATTACTCTTTTAAAAGTAATCAAGTTACTGTTCTGATTACTTTATTTCAAAAATAATTAGTTACATTACTAGTTACGTTACTAGGCCCCAACCCCCACCCCACCCACTCAAAAAAAAAAAAAAAAAAGGAATAACCTCTTTAGCCTGCTTATGAATTACCTTTATTGGAAAGTGCATACTGTATGCCTGCTCATGAATTAACTTTATTGGGAATTGCATACTCTATCTAGCGACATACAAAATTAAGCCAGTCTTTTCTGACTTAACTTCAACTTTCAAATATTTTTATATTTGGACTGGACTCAACAGTAGAAGTTGATGCATTGTTCTCTGCGCCCGATACTTTCTCAGGAAGTTTTACCGTGCTGTGCTGCCCTTTCAGGTGTGTTAACAAATTAGATGTCGAGTTTTTCACAGTTAAAAAGGTTTCTTCCCCCCACATAATTGACAGCGCACACTAATGTTCTTACCATTGACAGAAATAAACTCAAAATAATGATTGTATTTCCAGCTACAGAACGCATAATTTTCTCTCTCCATGCTGAGTTTGTTTTCGTTGGTTTACCCGACGCACAAACTCTTACTAGTCAAAGTAGGTCTCGGTAGATGACGTTGCGGACTCGCGTGTTCGACAGGCAGGCATCTGAAAAGCCATTTCTCTTTTTACAATCTAGATGATAAAACACCGCATTCTGTCGACAGTAGGGCTGTAACGATACACCAAACCTACGATTCGATTCGTATCACGATTTTTGACCCACGATTCGATTCGTATCGCGATTCTATCACGGGGGCGGGGCTTGAGGGGGCGGGGCTTGTGGTGAAAAAAAGAGATTTTGAGAGAAGAAAATTTTTTCCATACAAAATTATTACATTTATCTTGCCTAAATGTTTACGCTCATTGCATTTTTACAATGGGGTAATATTGTTGTTAAGAATTTACACATCACAAGGAAGCTTGATTTAAATTGTTTAATTAAATTGAAAAAAGTAGCCAAATAAATACAATAGAATAAAGATACAAATAAAGACAATTAAAGAGAAAAGTTTTTGAATAGGTCTAACACTAGTATTCACATACAGAAACTGAATAAAGTAATCAAATGGAAAATAACACTGGGTAGTATTTTAGTCCTGAATAAATTAAATGCATAGGCTATTAATCCTGATTCCTTTAACTTAAAGCCGTCTTTTGTTTTTTTGACAACAAAATTAATGACAGACACATATGGCTTCCGTCACTTTAAGAGCTAGTGCACGGATCCTGTGTTCATTATCCTGGCATGCGTTTTATGCCTATTAAAGACAAAACCGACTATGTTTAGAGTATAGCCTACTCACAAAGACCGAAATTGACAATTTTGCGTGTTAAAGCAATATAATCCGCGAAAAATAGTTACTGGCCAGCTGTTTTTGAGGCGGATTTTCTATGAATGTGCGCATAGAAAATAATCTCTCAGAGAGCGCGCGAGCACTGATTAGTGTAAAATTGCTTGAATGTTTAAACTGGTAAGACTTAAAAAGACTTTTACAGTCTATGGTCCCGACTCCAAAAGGCGAGTGTGTATTATCGCCGCATGCAGCGCCTGCCTTGCACAACACATTATGAGAGAAGAGATAGAAGACGCGCGCGGCACCGCTGACCACTCACGCTGTTTGTGAAATTGCGTCTGGCAGATAGTTGTTAAAAGAATGATTTGATTTTATTATCTGTGTGGATTACGATTGCGGGAATTTCCCGCATTATAAATGGGAGACCTGCGGGAATGATTAGAATTATGCGCAATACCCGCGCCGAAATTCGAGCCCTGGTTCTGGACAGGAAGGATAACTCTGGGAGTTGGAAGGGGTGTGATCGCGATTCTGCCTTCTCACATCGCGATACAGGATCGTGGACCTGAGTATCGCGATTTCGATTTTATATCGCGTATCGTTACAGCCCTAGTCGACAGCGATATAACACAGCTGTAACGTATACTAACTTGGGCTTGGAACTATACTCTAATTACTATTTTGACAATTGTAACGCGTTGCATTACTCCGTTACTAAAAAATAAATCAAATTACACCAATGCGTTACTAAGTAATGCGTTACTGCCCAACATTGGTGCTCTGGTAGTGTGTGCTGTCTGTCCTTCCTGTCTTTCCTCCAGAACAGTTATGGACTTTTTATCTGGCAGCTCTATCTGACCTCTTATCGGTCTGACTGCACCAGGCCCAATATAGCTGTGGGGGTTCCACATGTTTATGACACAAATATGTCTGTAATGTTAAAAGCAAAATCAAATCATATTAAACATGACAGGACAACAACATTGAACTTCATTTAGCATAGTGTAAAGAAGTTGCATTAATGTCTCCAAACAAGAGGCTGTCATATAACTAGATGTAAGCAAAATAACATTTTAATGAATACTCACTCGAAAGCTGCTGTTTTTACTGTTTTTTTTACAGTTTTAAGAAAAGCAAATGATAAACACAAACAACATTAATAAGATTTATAATAATACGATTTTTATTAAGATTAGCAAAGCAGCAAATAGTAGAATGCAAACCCTGCTATAAAGACCAACACTGCATTCTAACCTCATACTGCACTACATTTGGTTTGAAACTTGCTTCACAACTATTAAAAGTATGTTCTATATAGTATGAATGAAATTCAGAAGTACTCCATCCGGCATGTTGTCACTGTCAGTGGCATCAGTTGTGTCATTCACTGTCATTCCTAAATCCTCTCCTGTGGCCTCACGGGATTGCAAAGTGTCCATTAGGTGCACACTTCAGAATCACGACGGAAGAAGTAAGTCAACTTGGTACTTTTTTGCCTACTACTGCTTTATGAATACTATGAATTCAGACATACTACTCGACTCACACACTGTTTTTTGCCTGTAGTATGGAAGTAGCCATTCAAATGCAGGGCAGGATGCAGTATGAATTTCCATGCTAGTCCAGGCTGGTTTATATAATGCGATTAGTTCTAGTCTTGTTGGTCAGCTTAGTTAAGAAGCCTGGTGGGGCACCAACATCCAAAACAACATTCAGTATTCTAGTGAGCAAACTGTGGTCTGTTCAGCAGCAGTACTGTTTTCTCAGTGTAAATAACCTCATATATCCCTATTTAAAGTGGCAGCAAAACAGTTCATGTCACTGAGCAAGCTAAACAGGACAAAATAAGTGTCCTATATGGTTAAAAAAATGCTAAATCTAAATGGCAAGCACTGAAAGAACTCCTGTTTGACAAGTTGAACACTGTGACTATCAAACAGCTAATTTCCCTCAACATTCTCATTTTCCTTCTTTATCATATCACCAGCTTTGCAACAAATCACAGCAGCATGGCGCTAATAGAAAATAACTTGCAAAGAGCTTAGACTGTGTATGGAGAGCCCAAAAGGGCCATTATTGGAACTGTCCAAGCTTTCATTTACTCTAATTGCGGTTCTAACCTTAATAATATACACTTAACAACTGGGTCTAATAAGAGAAGAAAAGAGAGACGGAAATCAAATCCCATTCAGCATACATTTTCTCATAATCCTTTTTCGTTGTAGAGAATTCTCTTACAGTGGGCTGGTTTCTTAAAGGATTTAAAGAGATCATGCTCAGCTTCTCTTTGGGAGCTGAAAGTAGAACTGAATTTAATCTTATCACAGGTCATTGTAGAGTTTTTCTTTATTTTTTTTTTTTGGGATTGTATTCCTTGTGAGATCAGACTCCGAAATAGATTAATAATAATAATTCTTATACATCAATGTTGTAACTGATTATATCTGTCAAATAAATGAGCATTCTGTCATCATTACTCACCCTGTCATCTCAGTATGAAATAAATCTAAAGAAGAAGAAAAAATCTATATTATTGGAACCATTGACTCTCATTGTATGGATGAAAAAAATCTATGAGACATTTTTCAAAATATCTTCTGTTACACAGAAGAAAGTCATACAGGTTTGGAATGACATGAAGGTGAGTAAATGACAGAATAGGGTGAACTATGCCTTCAACACATTTTGGATAAGTGTCAGTTAATAATATCAAGTAGCTGACAGCTGTAAGAAGCACTAAACATGCATATATTAAATACTCCCTGATGTATAGAACCACTCAGTCGAACTCAATGGGCTCTGACACAGTCAATGAGAGACATTTAAGGAACTATTTAAAGGAATCACAGGAGTGACTGACTCTTGAGTTATATCAGATCAGAGAGTTTTGGAGATTCGCTGAGATTCGAGTTTGGAGGGAAACCGATAATAAGAGAGAGCTTGCTAAGCTCCTTGTTCTCACCTTCATTTGACTTATTCCACCATCATAAACTCTGAAGATCCAGGTCATCCAACTTTAATGTCTTTTGGATTGATTGAAATAGAGCTATGCTTCAAGTTCTTGTTCAGTTTTCCACATCTATCATCAAGAAAACCCACAACATTTTACAGTTTTTTATAATACAAATAAAACCTCCAAATCTATAACGTCTGATGCAGCTTTAGTTTTAGCTTCTCTCTCTGTATGCCAACGGGTCTCTGCTGCCTGATTTATGGACGGCCAGCATGCACATCCCGCCGCAAGGACAAATCAAGAGACAGCTTCAGATGTCAGGCTATAAAGCAGCTGCTGACTAGGTTCTTATTCAGCAATTGCCGCTACCCCACTTAATTCACTGGCGTTTATTTAAAGCACAAAGAGAGACTATCAAAAAAAGAAATTTTGATGGACATGGCGCTCATTGTTTAAGGTGACAGATACAAATGTTGCACTGTGTCAATCAGTGTGATATTGATCATCTCAATGTGCTTTGAAGAAAAAAAAGGTGAATATATATATATATATATATATATATATATACACGCACAATGTTCATATCTGTATATGATTTTTATACATACATTTATTTTTATTCCGCTTTTTTATTTCGTTCACAGATAAAAAAAAAATGGTTTTAAATGTTTTAAAGCTTATAAAAAATTCGAGATGTTCATGTCCACATGCTACATTATAGCAAAACATAGTTTTAAGAAGTAGTTATATCGATTTAGCAGTATTGTGGCACTAATATTTTATTATATTGGCAAAAAAATAAAACAAAATAGTTTTATATTAGTTTGAATTTTACCTGTCAACATGTCAATAATGTCACTCAAAGTATAAATGCACATTTATTTGCTTAAAGCTGCAGTCCGTAGCTTTTTTGGGGATAAAAATGATCCAAAATACATATTTGAGAAAATACATAACCAGCCAGTGTTCAAAACTATCTGCTTGCCTTAGCTCGATTCAAAACGGTAAGCTTGTAATAATGTTTTTAATTCCAGTGGTTCTGGTGGATTTCCACGGAAGATTCGAGCATGTCTTTGCGTCATTACGTCACATCTGTACACATAAAGAAGGAGTCTCGGCTAGTAGGCTATATTGCGTGTGAGGATGCTGGAGGTGGAGATTTATAGCCTTTTCTCACAGCACTTGATATAATTAAACTTATCAATTTGATGGCGGATCCAGAAAGGTTCAAACGACAATCACCAGTGACAACTAGAGACTCACCCGCTGTAAAATGCAAAAGACTTGGTTCGGACTTCGGAGTGGCTACAGAAAGAAGAGACTGCAACCGGCCCATGCGAAAACAAGGATACATACCGGAAGGACATTATATTTTGTCACGCAATGCTGACGTCGTTAACATTAACAATTTGAGAACAAAGTATAATTTGCACGGTTTTGCGTGATATGATAACTTATAAGCGATTGTTAGATTTAATCAGCGCGATTTACTGCAATGTCAGAACCAGAACAAAAGTGGATGTTTCTTACTAGTTCAGATGACATTTTCCGGTGAAAATTCTTATGTTGGTCATACACTCCACACACTCTCCTCCAACTTTGTGTTCATCCGCGCTGTGCGGTGTCGAACTACAACTCACATAGAGTTAATAATTCCGCGAATATCTGCAATTGAAGATTTCAAACAGAGATGGCGACAAAGAGGAAAAACTGCGGACTGCAGCTTTAAATAGACAAGCTTGATTGCTTGTCTCATTGCAAAATGTAAACTATATTATCACCCAACTCTGCTAAATGCAGCATGAATATAAGATATTATAAACATTACCATCATGATTTTCTTTTAAAAAAAAGCTGCTTTTTTGAGTATTGTGAAAATCGCTTCACAAATACATTTGACTTGCCTTGGCATATGAGCAATAAACTATGTCAGGACAAGAAATCAAATAAAAAAAAAATCATGTAAAATAATAAATACAACAAACACAGTCATACAATTTAAATGCATTTCCCTCCCATTTCAGACAGGATCACTGACAAAAGCTCCAAACCAACCTGCGGCAAAAGCTGCAATGCTAATGAGCTCATTCAGGCGAAAAATTAACTTTTTAAATCATTGTTTACACAGCGCGAGTCAAATAAAGTGAAATTGGCAACGCAGTCAAGTGTGCACATGTCCAACTCAGCAATAAGTATTAAACTTCTCTCTTTGGATAGCTCAAACTATACCGAGCTGATGACTCAGATGCCGTGTGCTCTGTTCACTCATAAACGCATTGTAATTTGTTTTTGATGTGTGTTACATTAGTCAGAAACAAACAGAAACCACCGCAATCACAATGCTGAGAGGCTTCTCTTGACAGCTTGTCGGCCTGATCTATGATGTCACTTATAACAACGCTGTGGGGAGATAGTAAGGTGCACGTCCTTCTTCATTATTAAAATGAATCTCTCCTCCGCAGCCATGCAGAGCCAGTTCTGGCGCTGTGAAATGGAGAGGCAGGAGCTCTGATCATTTTTGAATGAATCCCTTCTCCTGAATCCTAAATAATGGCATGAATATTTCGGTGTGGAAGCCTCTAACTTTGCACTTGAAATCATGGCAAGCCTGCAATTTTAAAGTCGTCCCTTTTCAATTATTCAAATATCATTCCAGTAACAATATTTTTCCATCACCAGGCCATTTAGCCAGGTAGCGAAGGAAGGATTTTTCACCCCATTCTCTTCAAAAAGCACTCATCTCTGCTGTGTATGAAGAGAATATATTTATGTCTAAATCTGGGACAGTTGCATGGATTTCAAAAATGAACAGAGAAAAGAGGAATATCGTCACTCGCTTTTCTTTGTCGGAGAGTATAAATGCGATCATGTCCATTTATACCATATAGATAAGAATGATTATTATTACTTTTAATGTTAAAGGGATACTCCACCCAAAAATGAAAATTCTGTCATCATTTACTCACCCTCAAGTTGTTGCAAACCTGTATTCTTTCTTCTGCTGAACACAAAGGAAGACATTTTGAAGAACAATTGGAACCAAACAGTTGTTTGGCACCATTGACTTCCATAGTAGAAAAAAAAAATACTATGGAAGTCAATGGTGCCAAAGTTCCAATCGTTCTTTAAAATATCTTCCTTTGTGTTCAGCAGAAGAAAGAAACACAACTTGAGGGTGAGTAAATGATGACAGAATTTTCATTTTTGGGTGGAGTATCCCTTTAAAGTTGTTCCTAACTAATTGCATGAATGAAGTCAAATATGAACGTTTTCTTAATTGGCAGCTAATCCTAATATTGGGGTACAATAATGTCCCCCTCAATGTCTATGGTAGTTTACAGTCCTGCAAACAATTCCACCAATTTCTCTTTTTATCATAGTATAGTAGTATTACATCATGTTGTCATCGCTCTTTGGCTTTTAACCCCATTGCTTGCAACGGACAAGAATTGTTCCCAGAAAAGCCCTTGATGGGCTCTTCCTTGTCAAGTCGACTCACAGTGAGAGTGTTTGACTCAGGCAAACAGGCTCCCTCAACCAGTACATCTGCCAAGAGCACACTGCTGGAGAGCTTGCCATGTAAATCCAGCAAAACAAACAGTTGAAAAGCAGCTCCAAACACGCCAGGCCCCCTTGGCAGATAGAGCATCACTGGCCTAGAAATCATGTGTCCACTAAAACAGCATCTGTGTATGTGTCGTGTGACTCGTGTCTGCTAGAAACAGACAACATATGCTTCCCCCTCTGGAAAACATTACTTCTTGGCCAAAAGCTATAGCTTTGCATGAGACATCTGACTACTATTATGCTCAGATGTCACAAAAATTAAATCTACACTATGACAATCTATCTATCTATCTATCTATCCATCCATCCATCCATCCATCACAATTTAACCACTGTATATACAGTAGAAAACAACCAAAATAAATAACTCAAAATCTGGCACAATGTAATCACTTTATACAAATGTCTTTTTAATAAATATATCAAATGTATTTTAAATTATACATACTTTGCACAGTGATCTTCAATCTTCAATTAAACAAAATCTAATAGAATATAGTATTGTCAAAAAAGTGGTTCAACATAAATTTGTTTTTATTTTTTGGGGGGATGGTGACCATGTTATATTTTGCCTGGAGTGCCAGAATCACCAAATTTTAGGATTCTCTCACCTTCATAATTCCAGTTTAACCCTGCACAAGGCATACAACAACATGAACAAGTGGACAACAGTTATGTGTATTGCGTCCAAAGGTTCTGTGATCCCACTTTCACTGTTGAATGCTTGCTTACTATGTGTGTAAAAAAATAAAAAAATAATTAAAAAAATAAAAAATAATATATATATATATATATATATATATATATATATATATATATATATATATATATATATATATATATATATATACACACCGGTATATATATGGTCACTGTGATTTTGCCAAGTAAGACATGTTCCTGGATCAACATATTTTGTTGATCCTGGATCAACATTCCTGTCCCAAAATGTAGTCCTATCCAATCCCTACCCCTAAACCCAACCCCACCCATAACTTTTCCCTAAAATCAGAGGGTAATGATAGGTGAATAACACTGATGTTTAAGTACTTCACCCTGGTTCTAAGCCTAAAGTTGACTTAAACTGTAAACTTGTCCCTCAAATCTGATTGGTTGATTGGAAAGTTGTCCAGGAACATGTGGTACTTGGTGAAATCACGTTCACCCTATCTATCTATCTATCTATCTATCTATCTATCTATCTATCTATCTATCTATCTATGTGTGTGTGTGTGTGTGTGTGTGTGTGTGTGTGTGTGTGTGTGTGTGTGTTTTTTTTTATTTTTTTTTAATTCATGCAAACAAAGAGCATGCACCAAAATTCATAACCGGACACATTTACAAATTGAATTGCCACTTCAACCCTTATATTAGACTGCATTCAAAATCAAATAATTTCAGCACAAGTGCATGTCAGCTCATAGAAGAACATTTCAGTTACCTTAAACCTGTTTCTCCTCCAGGGTGCAGGGTATTATTCCAGATGACTGCTGTCTGTCAGTAGTGAACATACTACTGTAACTGTTCATCTGGGAAAGGATCGTCTGAGGCTTTGCTTCGTTTGCAGAAATGCAGCGTCCACTGACTGAACAGCTAGCCTTAATTATCTATCTGAACGGATGGTTGTCACAGCATCATTTGTTGCGCCTGTAATTCCGTATATTCCTTGCGAAATGCCTCGTGTATGGTGTGAGAGACAATATAACACATCCGAGCTCGCAAATTAATGTGTAGTATTAGCCAGATTCGGTGTAGTGTGCAGGCTGTGAAGAGCGCTTACGGTCCCTCAGGAGGAAGCAACAGCCTGTGAGATGATGATGATGATGATGATGCTCGCTGCACGCGCGGCGCGGAAAGGGTCAGGAAACGAACCCACACCTTTACAGACGTTAAACGAGAGGAAACCGTCAGCCAATGAGCGTGCGTCATGTTTCACATGACCACCGGCCAGAGAATTAATGACAAAGAAAAAAAAAGTGACAGCATTCACATGCAACTTGGCTTTATCTTGACTTTAGGAGACGTGCATGGTGAGTTTATAATGGTCAAGTAATTAGGGAACATGATATCTTATTTTTTAAAGTTAATATGACTACATAGCGAAAAGGTTCAAGTTGATTACAAAAAGAAAAGGTTAAATAGACTGCAAAGCATTTGGTTGGTTATAGGCTATATATCACCAGATGTGTTAAGTCCAGGTTCAGAAAGTAAAAGTCCTCCTCAGTATTTTGTTCCAATCACCTGAATTTGCTAATAGTTTTTCAGCCAGGAGATAGAACTAATTAGTTAAATCAACTGGCTGAGTTCATGGGTGGAATAAACATATGGCAGGACTTTTACTTTCTGACCCCTGGACTTTACACCTCTGTATATAGCCCGTAATCAATCAATCCATCCATCTATCCCAAAATAACCACTAGGCAAAATAGTGGCAACCATAAACAAATAATAGTCTAATAATATATCCAAGACAAATTAACCACTTTGTATATAATAAGACTTTAACAGGCTTTTTTCATGTATCAGATCTGTTGCAAGAAACTAAGCATGAACCACTTGTTTGAAACACAATGCTGGGCTACCGACCTATTAATTGCACATTTCATATTGTACAAGACTGGACCAAATAAACACATCAGTAAATGAACATTCAACTAATTATGAGAATAATCAAACCCTGCACTCACAATTATTATTATTATTTTTAGGGAACTTTACCTTTAAGTATCATGACTTGTCAATCTGTTTTTGGCAAGCAAAAGCTATTAAAAATACCTTCTGTTTACAAACATGTTCCAGTATGAGGGAAGATTAATGACGTTTGCAGACTTTAACGAAGACACGATCATACAGTAGGCTATATGCACAAAAACTCCATCAAGCTCTACCTCTAGTATGTGCATGCACGCACATTTATACGCGCTCACACACACAGCAAGGTGCCACATCGCTGACAGATTTAATTATGACAGCTGGCATGGATTTGTTGCATAAATTAGAATACGACCAGAAGGGATCTGTGACAAAGCTGACTGAGCCTACTGAACTCATCTGTGTCAATGCATTTAAAGCAGGAAATGTGCTTTAGTGCAAAGCTACCATACTTGTCATTTGACATCTTTCTAATTAAATATTACACACGACATGGGAATGCCATTCCCTCCTCTCTCACTGCTACACTGTCTTTAGATGTGAAGGAATGATTACATAAAAATGTCACCTCGATAAGTATGAGATGTTTTTTTGTTGTTGCTGCAATGCCATTTTCCCGCCACGCTAATCTTTTATCAAGTATATTTTGTATCAGTGATAATGTTCCGTTTTTAAAAATCCATAATAGTACATTAGTACACAAGTGATAATTACAACTATGAATTTATCTGTTATTAAATGAATAAAATTGGGTGTCTGAATCTAGCATTAGATGCCATTATCTAACTAACGAAAGGCCAATAAACCGAATTAACCTGCCTTACAGAAGCCCTTGTTTCTTTCCCTTGCTTTGATGCCTGGCAGGCACATAATTCATGTCCTTCTTATATTTTCATGATCCAGCAGTGAGGCTCGCAGCTCCATGCATAAAACTGAGAGAACTCCCTGTAGAACAGGAGGCTGACTTTTCTCATACATCTGCCTTATTTATTCCAGTCGTTTACTTTCTCAGCTACACCTCCTCTCACTTAAGCAGTTTGTCAATTAATACACTCCACAGGAGTGAGATGAAGCGACAGTGTGGTGAATCATAACTACAAAAGGCAGGCAGTCTATTCCAAGACAGTCTAAATATTTAGAATGTGATCCCTCTTAAACTGTGCCTGTTTCAGCAGATTGATGAAATTCCAGCCAGTGTAGCGCACCCCTAAAGAGTGCTTCAGGACAGCAGAACAACGAGAGGCGGGGTGGTCAGAGAAGAAGAGATATTCTGGAGCACAAAGAGATCAACTCTCTTGCTGTGCTGCTATGTGTCACCTGCCAGGACAAGGAGACGCAATGCCAACTCCATGCCTGGTAAGAGTTGGCACTGTGACAATTCAGCTGAATCTAAGGTCAGTTGAAGGCAAGCTTTTAAAAATGACACACCACCTATAAATCACATCCATATATGACCCCTACAGTTTACATTATTTCAATTACCTGCTATCTACCTTATTTTTCAAGTATAAGAGAGGGTGAGGCCATTTGTAATTCCTGTAATCTGCTTCCAGTTATTTTTAGCTGTAGGCCTACAAATCAGCTAGTTATACTGCAAACTGGTATTTCTTACAATAATATTGTAATAATAATATAAGGTGAATACTAAATGGCACATCTTCAACATAGTAAAAATGAAACAATATTTGCAACACATTTTACTTCTGCTTCTGAAATCAGACAAAACAGGACTTGATTAGCAGAAGTTTAGGTCAATTCCTTGATTTAATGTAATGTTACTGATTTCATTTCAACTTTTTTCATTTCGATTGGGACGTCATTAAAAATCATGATGATAATCAGATGATGTTTCAGGACAAGTTGATGCAGGACAAAACTGTGGGAAATATTAAATTACGCACCAGAATGAAGTGACGCGGCAAGTGGAAGTAAGGGCAAGGTCACACTACAGGAGGACTATGAGACTACATGAATCACCATGGTGCTCACTGCTCACACTACACAAGTTTTCTTGTCATCTGTCGTTTTCTTGCCTTAGTAGCGCGCATACTACACAACACAAGAGATATATCTAACTTCAGAACCACAGGTCACATCAGTCTGAGGACAGCAGCACCAGGCCAGAAGCATCAGATCAGTAGTTAGGATTGCGTATCCCGCCACAACCACTACCCCTACCCTTCACTATAACTATAAGCTCTACCTTAACGAGACCTCTGGCTCTTACAAAAACAAATCGCTTCATTTCAGAAGCCCTTAATTAACCCCCTGGAGCCATATGGATTACTTTTATGATGGATGAATGCACTTTTTTGGGCTTCAAATCTTCAAATCATTCACTCCCATTATAAAGCTTGGAAGAGGATATGGAAGAGGATATAAAAGCCAGGATATTTTTTAATATAACTAAAGATTGGCTGAAATAAGAAAGCCATATACACCTAGAATGTCTTAAGGTTGAGTAAATTATGGGATAATTTAAATTTTTGAATGCACTACTCCTTTAATGAGCACAGTTTTGGCCAAGAGCCGGGGGTTTTGTTGCAGACCTTGGAAATCTGTTTGCGACAGCAAAAAGTCCTGTAGTGAGAGCCTGCCTTAAGTGTGCTATGTGACATCAGCCCAAAAGAAAAGTGGACTCGTTTCTGTGGGGGATAAAATTGTTACATTTTGATACAATAATACCAGAATCATGTATTAAGAAAGTATATAGTAAATTCAGATTCCATGTTTGTTATTTTCAAATGGTGATTCATAATGGAGATGGAAATATTCAAATGCAGACAGGCCATTAGTAGTTTTACGGTGCTTTTAATAAATATATTTGCACACTCTGAATTCAAGCAGTTATATTAGCCACCCCTCAGTTTGCAGATTGAAGTTGTGCCAAATGCAGAATGATGCTAGCAGTAAGAGAAGCATCATCATTTTGGTCTTGCATGCTCAAATGCCTACCTCTGAAGCATCATTACACATCCTCAGTATCAAGCGTCATCAACTGGCTACATAAAAAGCAGTCCAGCAATCTCTCTTACTGCATCTCATTCAAATATATTTCATACTTTTCAGCACTGTCATTACATTATAAATTTATTAGTACAAACTTAACACTGCAGGCCTATCGATAAAATACACACAATTCGGAGTCATGTTTAAGTTTTAAAGGTCCACAACAGCCAGAGATGGATATAATGAGACCTTGTGATCTGCGTCTGTCAGCAGGAACCCTAAACTGAGCCCCATCCATGTCCGCACACAAAAGGGAATTCAATTCATTATATGAATGCATCGTACGAGTGCATGGGAAGACCTCCATTCCGTGCTCATCTTTGCTCAAGTATGACACAGAAGACAGGAGGAGAGGATGGAGGTAGGGGTGCGTGCCTGCTTGCCAGTTGGCAGATTGAGTCCATGCTTTTGTTTATTTGAGAATCTTGTGGTAAGGATAGAGATTGAGGGTGGAAGTAAAGGCCTGGATGTCTGTGATGGTAGTGGCTGAGGCCAGTAAAGTGGAAGCAGGAAGGAAGGTGAGTTTGGAAACCTCCCCATACAATGACATCTTACTGCCCTCCCCCTCTCCAGTGGCCGGATGCTCCGTACTAGGAGGGTCGTTTTCTTCTACTCCATAACCAACAACCTGAAAAGACAATAAAACTGAAACACCTGGGGCCTGGTGTATAAACGTTGCGTATGTAGATTCACTGAATAGATGAATCTCAAGCGAGCAGTATGCAGGAAACTTACATGCACACTGAGCTTCCTGTTGCCTTGACCCCGATGTTCCATGAACCAGTTCACCAGTTCAGCCTTGGTCATAAGTTTCAGTGCATCAATCTGTTGTACAAGTAAAAAAAAAACTCCAAGTATATTCCCAGAATTCATCATTAACACATTGCTGAGCTGTCAGACTTTGATCATGTGCAACAGGGCTCCTTACCTCTCGGCTGAGTCTGTCGAAGATGTATTGCTGCGTGACCACCTCTGTCCAGTTCCTGTCCACCTCCTCGCCGAGATGGGTGTCTTCGCAACCCTTCAGCTTGACGAGAGCTGTCACCTGTGTCTTAAAGGCCTCATCACTCAAGCTGTTCATCTTCTCTCCAAAGCTCACCAGAAACTCCTCAATCTTTGTCTCTACCAGCTCAGTGCTGGAGTGCAGGAAGCAGAAAAGAGTCAGTTTCAGACCACATTAATGCACCCAAATTAACAGATTACATAATTTGCAATGTGCATAAATACTTGCCCCTTCTAGCAAATTGAACTCAACACGCACTATTAACATAATAGGGTTCCCACACTTCCTGACCACACGACCCTTCAAAAGTTTGGACTCATTCGGATTTAAAAAAATAATATTTTTCAAAGAAGTCTCTTACGCTCACCAAGGCTGCAATTATTTGATCAAAAATACAGTAAAAGTTGTAATATTGTGACATATTTTAATACATGTTAAAAATGTTATTTTGGAATTTATTAATTACTAATTTAATAATTAGAATTTACAGTAGCCATTACTCCAGTCTCCAGTGTCACATGATCCTTCAGAAATCATTCTAAAGCCGGGTTCACACTGTATGATTTATAAAAGTCCTTTACGATTGTTCCTTGTCAGACTGTACGAACATGATCGCCGCTGTAAACCACGTCACACTGTAAGATCTAAGTTGTCAATGTCAGAATGTACGACAGTCAAGACGTGTCAAAAACGGACGCGCACAAGATAACTCGTCCGGAGTTTTTCATCAATCAATGACACGTTCGGTGACAGTGAGCAAGGATTACACATTACATGCGGGATTGAAATGGTGGCTACAGAGAAATGTTAATGTTAATTTTGGTCATGGCTTGTCTTAAAAAATGAAGACAATTTGACGGTCGTCGTATGAGAGTCACACTGCAGGACTGAGAGCAGGGGTGTCAAGTAACGAAGTACAAATACTTCGTTACCTTACTTAAGTAGAAATTTTGGGTATCTATACTTGAGTAATTATTTTTCAGCCGACTTTTTACTTCTACTCCTTACATTTTCACGCAATTATCTGTACTTTCTACTCCTTACATTTTAAAAATAGCCTCGTTACTCCTATTTCATTTCGGCTTGTCATCTATCAAAAAATGACCAATTACACAAACGTTTAATAGATCTGAGTCCCGCCTTCTGAACATCGCTAAACTGATTGGCTTTGTGTTTTCTTTCTAACTTGTGAGAGGCTGTTACATTTGGTTGTGCGAAGCGGCAAAACTCATCCGAAGGAATTAGGAAACCCAGAGATGCGGTAAGTGAGGGAGAAATCAACAGTTTTCTGCTCAAGAATACGGGGCAAATCTCGTCAAATATTGATTTGGGGACAGCCGTTTTTAAATGATAGAACTGACAATCGCGGGATAAGTGGCAAACATAATCGAGAGTGTGAGTGTGTGTGAGAGAGAGAGTGCGCGCGTGTGTGAGTGTGTATGTGTATGAGTGTGTGTGTGAGAGAGAGAGACAGAGAGAGAGAGTGTGTGTGTGTGTGTGTGTGTGTGTGTGTAACCCTACATTATAGGATCAAAATATCCCCATAAAGATGGCAATATCCGAAATCCTTGAGTTTTTTTTTTTTTACACAGCTTATAAATCAGACTAAATTATGTTTTTTTGAAAATGCAGAGTGTTATCTGTGATAGGGTTAGTGTAGGGGGGTAGAATACACAGGTTGTACAGTATAAAAATCATTATGTCTATGGAAAGTCCCCATAAAACATGAAAAAATAACATTGCTTGGTCTGTTGAAATGAGAGGCCTGTTTAATCAAGTTGAAACCTTGTCATCCCAGTCTCATCAGCTGGACTGAAAGACGTTTCAGTGCACTTAGGACCCTGAAAACATGTCTCAATGCAATGGTCACAAGTGACACTTGACAGTATTGCTGTGTGTCGTGTCCAACAGGACAAACTTGACAGTATTGATGCAAAACATATATGCCAACAGTTAATTTCTGTTAAAGGGATAGTTCACTTATTTAGAAATGAAAATTCTGTCATCATTTACTCCCTCTCAAGTTGTTTCAAACCAGATTCTTTCTTCTGCTGAACACAAAAGAAGATATTTTGAAGAATGTCGATAACCAAACTTGTTAACCAAAGTTGATGGTAGCCATTGACTTCCATAGTATTTTTTTTTCCTACAATGGAAGTCAATGGGTACAATCAGCTGTTTGGTTATCGACATTCTTCAAAATATCTTCATTTGTGTTCAGCAGAAGAAAGAAACTGGTTTGAAACAACTTGAGAGTGAGTAGCCTAAATGATTTTCGTTTTTGGGTGAACTATATCCTTTTAATGAAAGATGCAGACGTGTTTGGCTTCTTCAAAAAGTAAGGAACAAGACAATATTGCACTATTGCATTGCACTATGAACGGAGTAAGGTTAAGTCTCTGTTAAACTGCCTCCTTGTCTTTATTAGTTACCTGTAACATTACATAATTAATGAATTAACATATTGTTAAGGTCAATATAGACTAAAAACCTTAATACATTATCCTATTAATTTCCTGATTCCTCCTCCGCTTCTGTGAGTGTCCCCAGTCCCCACCAATCTCAAAATTAAACCTATGCCTTTAAAGAGAAGTATAAACATATACCATTCCGAGACAACATGCCTCTGAAGTTTGACTTTTTGCACCATTACAATACTTATAGGCAACTAGTCATCATATCTTCCGCTCCATGAAACACATGTTAATGCTCAGTAGTACACACATATGGTTCTTTAATGTATTTGCATTTTACTAAAATGGAAATTGGACTGAAATTCATTTTCTATGGGCATATATGCGGCTGAAACAGGTAGTGCATTCCAATTTTTTCAACATTAACATTTTAATATAACATTATAGTGATGGCCTTTAGAAAACATGTTTTTTAAGGAGGTGGTAGTGCACTATCGTCCCCTGTGGCGAGGCCTAAGCTTTTGTCCTTAATGGCATTTTTTTCCTTGCATTACTTTTACTTTTATACTTTAAGTAGTTTTGAAACCAGTTACTTTTACACTTTTACTTGAGTAAAAAGCTTGAGTTGATACTTCAACTTCTACAGAAGTCTTTTTAAACCCTAGTATCTATACTTCTACTTGAGTAACGAATGTGAATACTTTTGACACCTCTGACTGAGAGTCAAATCTTCTGACACCGCCAGAATTTCGTCTGAGGTCAAATTTGATCACAACGGTCATTAATCGGCTGTCGGTGAACATGTCAAACTAACGATTTAAGACTTCAGATTTTAGCCAAGGATCAGAGGAATTTTTTAGAATTGGCAAAATTAGTCAGACAGCCAAATCGTGTCCAAAATCGTACAGTGTGAACTCGGCTTGAGATAATAATTTGGTGCTCAAGTAACATTTCTTGTTATTATCAATGTTAAAACAGTTTGTGGCGAGCAGGACGAGGCTGTGATTACTGATGAGCGACACCTGTGCGACGCACCGGGTCTCGTATCTCTCACGGAGGAGCGGAAGCATAAAAGGAGGAACAACGACAGTGGAGATCGAGAGAGGCCAGGCCTGGGTTGATGTTGTGTTATGTTTTATTTTATGTGACAGCAGTCGTCCATGAGGGGCTGTTGTCTTTTACTTTCGTTTTGTTGTTGATTTATTTATTTATTAAAATGATTGAATGTTCGCCGGTTCCCGCCTCCTCCTTCCCACAACATCTAACTTCGTTACATTGGTGCCGAAAACGGGGAAGGAGGAGGAATGCGCTGTCAAAGAGCCCTCGCTACTGTGGGGAATCCGCGGTGCCATCGAGCATGGCTAAGCAGAGTCCGTCGCCATGGACGACTGCTGTCACATAATAAAACAAAACACAACATAAACCCAGGCCTGTTCAACTCTAGCTCTTCACTGTCATCGCTCCTCCTTTTATGCTTCCGCTCCTCCGTGAGAGATACGAGACCGGTGCGTCGAGCAGGTGTCGCTCATCAGTAATCACGCCACCGGCCTCGCGCCGCTCTCTCACGGCCTCGTGCTGCTCGCCACACAGTTGTACTGCTTAATATTTTTGAGGAAACTTTTCTTCAGGATTATTTGAAGAATATAACGTTCAAAGAAAGAACAGCATTTATTTTGAATGAAAATTTTTTGATTAATTTAATTAATCCTTGATTAATAAAATATGATTTTTCTCATACCTTTTCCAGTTGTTTGTGAAGACTGGATAAATATTTTTTTTTTTAAATCCTTCGATAAGGACCTCAAGATTATTTCTAGATTAAGAAATACTTTAGAACTAACCTTTTAAGATTTTTTAGAAATTCACACTTTTGAATAATTATTCTGTTTCCAGTGGTAACCCTGATATACCTGAACAACCTTTGGCAAAATAGCCTTTTACGAAGCAGTACAATTTTATGCATCATTAAATACATGGATGTATTGTTAACATTCAGTGTATTTCACTTCAGAAATACTGAAAAGAGCCAATCAGTGTAAAGTAACACTGCAATTTAGTCGAGATAAAGGTTAATTATGATTCTGAAGTCAAGAGGCAGCAGCTGCAGTACATAAATCAGTTCATTCTGATGCAGCAGTGAGAACTGCAACTAAAAAAGCACAGCGAGAGCTCACTTGAACTTTGTGGCCTGAGTCTCCACTGTGACTGAGAATCCAAGGACACCTGATGTGTTTCTACAGGTTGGGTAGACGTGATATCTGTGAAAACAGATGGAGAACAACTAATTTAAACCAGCAACTGGACTAAGATAATGTCTTAATGTTGTCCCTTCACCACAGACTTACCCTAGTGTCTCTTTGGTTCGGAGGAAGTCAAAGCATGGCTCCTCCATGTGCATCTACAACACAGCAGTCACAATGATAAGACATGGGTTAATGTAATGGGGCCCGTGTACGAACATGCTTTAGTCTGCAGCCAAAACAGTAGAATAGTGCAGAAGTCGCCTTATATTGGAGTTTGCTGATATAAGGTGCAGAAGGGTAAGAATTTCTGGTTAATTAGACAATGGTTTTTAATATCATTATATTCAATGTTAACAAAACAACAACATTCCCTTTAGTGAGGCTTTAGTTTAATATGCAAACACTAATCCCAGGTTACACTTTATTTTAAGTTGGCGTAGTTACACGTTATTACATGTACTTACTACAGTAATAACAGTAAATGATGCATAATTACAAGTAACTAACCCTAAACCAAACGAAACCATAACTCTATAAGTACATGTAGTTAATTAATATTACTCAGTACTTATTTGAGTAAGTACCATGCAACTACGTCACCTTAAAATAAAGTGTAAGCTAATATCGGGGATTGCCCAAAAAAAGGTTATTAACCTTTTTAGCTGATAGTTCCAAAAGTTATCAGCAGCGATTAATCGGCAAAAGTAAATAAATGGTCGGACACTTTAAAATGAGAGCAAGCTCAAGCTGTCAGAGTGTTTAAAGTAACTGCTGAGAAAGACAGAACTGGACGGTATCCAAATCAGTCTTCAGTATAAAGTAAAGTGGATGAGTTGAGCTTATGGCCATGCAGATGTGTGTGCTCAGCACCCTAAAGAGCAATAACTGAGAACTTCTTTTGAAACTGGCCGGAGAGACTGACTTCATTGCTTAAAAGCAGGGGATGCTGTTCTTATACTTCTCATACCTATATAAAGTTACGGTAACACTTTACAATAAGGTTTAATTTGTTAACATTAGTTAATGTATTAACTAACCATGAGCAATACATTTGTTACTGTACTTGTTAATCTTTGTTAAATGTTAGTTCACAGTGCATTAACTAATGTTAACAAGATTTTAATAAAGTATTAGTATATGTTGAAATTAACATTAACAAAGATGAATAAATGCTGTATAAGAACAGTTCATTATTAGTTCATGCTAACTAATGTGTGTTACCAGTTACAATGTTTACTGTAAGGGATACCCTTCGTTATGAAGTCAGCTACCATACTCACCACTAGTAGCTCCATCAGAGTGTGCTCACGTAGGTTCTTAGGACCAGACTACCAAAAGACAGAAGGAGAAATTAGGGACAATCACTGAGATTATAGCAATTCAATATACAAAATGTAATGCGGTGCTGTTGGTTTAGCTTGGTATTACCTGGTAATAGACAGTGACCTCAGAGTTCGCATCTCCCTTGTTGAGAGACTTGACTTTGCAGAGATGTTGTTTCTGCGGGAGCTCTACCACCCTGAAGAGAACAGGGACCTCTACTGACAACTTCTTGAACTGCAATTTTCTGAAAGCGGAAAAAAAAATGCAATGCTATTTTTGATTATATTTTTTAAAACATCGTGGTACTGCCATACAAAACAATTGGTAGAAATACAAATACAAGTGCTTACTCAGTAACATACTGCAAAAACCCCATGGATTCCTACAGGTAATGAGAAAAGAAAAATGTCTCATTCATGGGATGTTTTGAAACTTGAATGTTCCTCGAAAAACAAACACAAGCAATGTGTGTGTATAAAAAGTGTGCAAACTCACAGTGCTAGTAAAGTTTCCTTGCACTAGTCCTTCAGCATATAGCTCAGACTTGAATCTGCTCACAAACTCCATGAGCTCACCCACACTTAGCCCATCCAGCACAGCCTGGTACTTCTGAATGGTTGACCAGCGAGAGTGCTCTAGAATCAGAAGCCTCACGTCTCTGAGGAGACGCATATGGACAGACAGAGAGAGAGCTATGAGAGGAAGACCATGCATTTCTTTCTTTCATTAAATATATTGCAAAGGCTATATAGACACTAGTATTTTGGACTGCAGGGGTTGTGGAGGGACCCACCATGGTGTTATATACCAATTATATTATGCTTCAATTTGCCTATTTTAGAGTCGTTTGACACCACATACTGCATTAAGCAAGAATGCAGGACAAAAATGACAGTAATACCATTTATAATGTTACTAAAGATTACTAATTCAAATACATGTTCTTTTGAACTTTCTATTCATCAACACAAAAACAAATTTCCACAAAAATATTAAGCAGCACAACTGTTTTGATAATAATAAGAAGAACTGTTACTTGAGCAGAAAATCAGCATATTGGAATGATTTCTGAAGGAGCATGTGACACCAAAGACTGGATTAATGGCTGCTGAAAATTCAGCTTTTGCATCACAGGAATAAATCACATTTTGAAGTATATTAAAAGAGAAAACTACTCTTTTAAATTGTGGTAATATTTCACAATATTGATGTTTTTTTCTCTATTTTTGATCAAATAAATGCAGCCTAGGTGAAAATAAGAAACTTTTTTTTACCAACCCCGCACTTATGAACGTTAGACCTTTTATGACAGCATAACACAATCACAAATGTGTGTACATGCTCGAATGTTGATTCGTATGCATTGCGGCCAGAAAGCACACCACAGATTGGCAGTGTAAAGATGCAGTGGAAAAAATATTTTAAGACTTGCATTATCCCACCAGATTCACATTTTCTAAATGAAAGAAACTTATAAAAATTAACAAAGAATTGCTAAGAATGTTGGTGTACGATGTCACTACTTGTCGGTGGGTCTACAGGGGGAAATGTAGTGTAACTGCAGTAAAGGCAAACGTTAAAAAGACACACTTTCCAAGCTTCTCAGGCTTGATGAGGATGTTAAAGTAGGTTTTCTTCAGCTGCTCTGCAAACATGCTGAATACGTCAGGAGCGGAAGAGAAGTCGGCGAGATAGTCCACAATCAGGTTGAACAGCAACTGCAACATATGTCAGCAATTTAAACAATAAATTTAAAAAATAAAACCATTTCTGAATATAACCTGATTTGGACTTGTTACTTACCGGTAGTTTGTGGTTGAAGCCCTTAACCTTGATGACCAGGCCATGCTCCCCTGCAACCAATTTATATTCTAGCTGAGCCACATCAGCCTCGTAGGCCGGCTCTGCCAAGTTATGCACCAGGATATTCACAAACAGGTCAAAAAGCACCAGGCTAAGAGGAGGAGAGAGGAGAGAACAAAAAGAGAAGGTCATGGATGAGCAAGAATAGAAACTAGAGATGAAGTCATTCCGAAGACCTAAGCAGACACACTAATGGCTAGATGGGGTTTCCATGGCTAAAGCATTTACAAGATCTGCTTGAACGACTGTACGTTTTCACATGATCTTACTTTTTTGGAGACTTCTGAACCACAGGTGATATGAGGTGGAAACGCACGTATGCTGGAGGAAGAGAAAAAAAACGAAAGTGTGAGCTGGGTAAGTGAGCACAGAGGTTCGGGCAAGAGACTTTTTGAACTCCCTATTCAATCTGTTTTGCTATTAGACATCGGGTACATGATATATTGACTGTAGAGACAAACACAATGACACCTTTGGGGATCTTGAACTTGTTGTCCTTCTTGTACCACAGACACCCTCTTTCATTGTTCATTATTCTGACAGGGTACTCGGTGTCCGGACAGTCAGAGGTTTTGAGGGCGAAATCAGTGGCTGGAGGTGAAAACAAACGGTCATGAAACAGGCTACAGATTCAGTACCTGACAACAACATTATAAGGCGTCAACTAAAGACACCCACCGATGAACTTGTTCTCAGCAGGTAGGTGAAGGCTCGGGTTTAAATCGAAATCAGAAACCCAGAGCTCTCTCCAGTGCTGCTTTATGTCTGTAAAGGACAACAAAAACATGGTTCAGACAAGCGTTTGTGTCTTCAGAGCTGCACAATATAGAGGAAAAATGCTTAATGCTATTTCTTGCATAATGCAATTAACTAACAATAAATTTCAATTATACTCAAGTAAATTTAAAACCAGGAAACAATAATATTCAGCAAGTACATCTGCCTGAGAAAGGAAATGAATTCCTCAAAGTGCACTTGAGTAAGAAATAGCAAATCTTTTACTTGAATGACTTTCTGTAAAAACCATTATTGTCATTCAAGCATTAATGTCAATCAAATGGACATCTAACTGCAGGTAGGCTTATATAACAACTAGGGATGCACTGAAATTTCAGCTACTGACATTTTTCAGCTGAAACAGCTATTTCTCTCAACTTCAAAATTCTATAGATTTTATTACGAAATTCAAACAATAAATGTTGTTTTGGTGCTTTTTAATACTGACAGATCGCTGTAGCGGAGTTCAAGTGGCAGAACAGATCAAGTGTATGTGAATCAATCATCTCATCTCCACTTTACTACTAGTTACAGCTCAAAATAAACATGGGTGAACATGAGGTATGTTGAAAGATACATTACAACTTACCGAATTTACACGTAATCACTCAATCAGTTTTTTCAACCGGAAAAATACGTCAATAAAACAGCTTGTAGGCAATGTCACTTAACGTTACATTTACCTCAAGCAAGTTATTAAATGTCCATTAACTCATTAGTTAGCTAGAAATAATAACGCAAAAGATCATTTTGCTAAATATATGCACTGTATCACATATTAATTATATTTTAGTGATGCATGTTTGAAACAAAATCTGTCAAGAAAACAAGTTTTTACAGTTTATTGTTGTTTAAATGCTTATATTTTACTAACAAACTGGAGTAGAAACAATATTAAAAACCACCTTATGTGCAGTTTAAATGTTCATACAATTCAGTTTTAGGTATTTGAGTGTTTGATTATTTAAATGATTAATTTATTATAGGTTTTTAGCCAAGTGCATCTTGAATTTTCAGTTTTGGCCAAGAATTTTCATTTCCGTGCATCCCTAATAACAACTTGAGTGTGCAATATGACATCTAGAACATTAAGATAAAGAGTTAGATCCACCCATGCTTACAGGCAGCAACAGCTTGTTGTGCATGGACTTAAGATGCATTTCCCTTCTGAATAACCACCCACAATCTTGTGGAGTGGTTGTCGTTTACTGTGGTTATGTTTAAAACCAAAATACTCCCACACAACCAAGGGGCTTCCTAATTTTGGCATCAGATCTTCATCTACACTGCAGTGGCTGCACTGATTCATTTTGATAAGCTAGCGCATGTTCTCCACTTCAAACTGGCCCTACTTCCGCTTGTTTGTGTATGAGTATATTAAGTATACTGTATATAATGCTGTGGTTCATTAAAAGCTTATTGCAATAGGTTAATCTGCAATGTTAACAAATCGACACTGTGCATTCTGACTTTCACTTCCATACTGAACAAATATGGACACATGGAATCAAATGGAATGAAAACGGAGAATTGAAATTAAAAAGGAGTACAAACCCTCCACACTGTATTGGGTCCCAAACCACTTTTCCCTGAGTGGACACTGGCCTTCATGCTCGGGGGACAAAAGGAGCAAGTTGGCCTTCTCTGGTATGAGGAGCTTCAGTGCAGCAGAGATCACCTAAGAGAAAAAAATTCCCACAATTATGAAGGATTTCCTGTTTTCTTTCGCTAGGCATGCTAAAATAGCACAAATATGTACCTATATTTTACAAAACCTGTTATAAATGAAAATCAATGGTGCCTGAAGGACAACTACCTCCGGTTTGAACTCAAACATTAGCTGGTCTCCTGTTAAAAAGTCCTCTTTTGGGAAGAGCTGCATGTTTTCACAGATGTCCTCCACATACTCAATAGGATCAGTCTGTAAAAGTAACACTGCAAGTACTAAGTCCACACACAAATACTCATAACCATCTACTTTTAAAATGGTTCTAATAGCCAGGAATACAAAAATACTAAATTTTTGTTGGGAAACCGCATAGGCTGACAATAGTGTAAAATGCTTAATCGCACCTGCTCCTGATAGTGGAATTCATTGGCCTCGATCTTTTGAATTTCTTCATATATTCTGCCAAAGAAAAACAAAGCTTTTCATAATGTCTTTCAAGCTTCATTATTGAGTGTAGTGTGTGCATAGATTCTACTTCAAGAAAACCCCGTGTAGCACACTTCACATAAAGGGCCTACCTTTGTTGGGGCCCAAGAGTCTGAAGCATTTTCAAGTACTGGAAGACCAGATGAGCAACCTGAATGAAGAAAAATATGCAAATGACCATTGGATGCATTCCTTATGAGTGGGACTAAACTTTACAGCAATCATGCCTGTTATAATTTGGGATGTATTTGTGCCTCAAAGCCTTTGTAATCCTATTTTACACATAATCTAGCAAAGCTGTTAGTTTCTCAGCATTCCCCCAGTATTCCTATAATGACATTAAGTGTGAAAAGATGATTATATCTTAAGGATCCTTGTAACTGCTTTTTTTATTATAATTTTTTTTTACATGAACTAAGTGTAGAAATGTAAAACAATGCAGTATTTGGGCTGGTGACCCTTTGCAGACCTCATAGAAGTTCTGGAAGCCCTCATCGGTCAGAGTGATGGAGATACTAAAAATTGAGTAGGTGGTGTTCTGATCAAAACCAGTTTCACTGTTTCCACCAAACAAAGCCATAGCCCAGCACCTAGTCAGAAAGACAGAGAGATCCAGTTCAATAGTTTTTGGCATTGGTACAAAAGTTATGTACAACACTTTACTATATTACATGTACAGGTTACAAAGAAAGCAGAAAAACCTTGCCACTCATTCAAAACCAAATCATAAGAGAAAGGCCTTACTTCCTCCTAAGCATGGACAGAATGCTTCCAGTTCCCTCGTGGCCAATCAGCCAAGCGATGTAATGCAGAGGCTTTACCCTGAGGACAGACATAAAGTAGCTTTGGCTAAGCGTCACATTATTTGAGAAATTATATTGGCATTCCAATACAGACCAACAAAATCGATACGTAAAGACCCAATGAAATGACTTTATGAGAGCAGTTTTGATATATTTGCTATTGAAGATAGGGCAGGACATAACAAAGATGTGAATAAACTGTAGATGTTCTCAACATAAGTCCCTTATTGATTTCATTGTGATTTTAATAACACTTTACAAAAGATGTTTTAAAAATGAAACCCAGTAAAAATATACTGTAAAAGCACTGAATTTCACTGTGGATTAGGGGTGTCGAAACTAATCGTTTTTGCGATGCATCATGATGCGGATGAGGACGATTCGGTAAAAATGCTCCAACTACTTTAAAAGCCAACATCTGGGCACATTTCGGCTTTTATGAACAACCTGGTAAGCACGACCTGGAGAACACACGCGCTGTGTGCGCTCATGTCACGCAAAAATAGAATATGCAGGAGGTAATACCACTAACTTGATTAACCACGTTAGCCGTTTTCACCCCGAGCTGTTAAGGCTTGGCAGAGTCTGACTGCTTTTAGAGTACGCGGATGAGCTCCAACCTCACCCGAATCCACAGCCAAATACAAATCATCCACCCACCCCAATAATTTTCTCTGATTTAAGTATTGATGCGCGCATCTCTAATGGTAATATACACTGATGAATGAGCGCTGCTTTTAAATGAACATTTCTTTAAAACAAAATTGATTTGACAAAAGTTAATTTTCTTAATGGCATAAACAGGCTTTACTCCCTTGAAACTTAAACTGGAATGGCACTGTTTCTGTCACTGCGACTTCCCGAACAACAGGCGAACACGCGCGCACACACACACACACATCGCTTTTCAAGTAAAATTGAAAATTGAAGATGCGGTGCATCGTAATGCATAGTGATATCGAATTGAACTGAATGGATGACATGATAATCGTAATGGAACCGAACCGTGAGACCAGTGTAGGTTCACACCCATACTGTGGATCACTGTATATCTTTTAGAAAAAATTTAACTGAACAGGGCCATGCAGAGCACCACCTTGGCTGGTTTACCTGTAATGCTTCTCTTGAGGGGGTAGAGCCCATGTGATGGTGAGGGCATGTACTTTTCTAACAGGCACCACTGGAACAAACCACAAACCAAATATTGGTCGTTAAAATATTGGAGTTTCAGACTTTGTTAAACCTCATTCGAGTATAAAGTTCTTTAACATACCTCGGTAAAGTTTGTTGAAGTCAAGTGTTTCAAAGGGGCTCAGCTGGTCTGAAAAATCAGGCTTTGGCTGCCCACTGGAAGTAATTGAAAAACATTTTAAATCGCATTCATATCACATTTTCAGAACTCTAAATAGTCATATGCTTACTTGTTGGGCACTTGACTGAAGATTTCTCTAACCCATTCCTCAAGGGTGTCAAGATTCTCTGTGAAGGTAAGAATAGAAGAAGTTTTAGGATAATTTTCCATTCGAAATTCCATATCCAAGTGAAGTTCTGCATACATTACCTACCTTTAGACTGCACAGCTAAGGTCATATAGTGGGCAGAGTAGTACCTCTTCCAGAACTCACGTAGTCGCTTGTAAACATTGATATTATTTTCCTTAGGTTCAGTCTTCAGGGTCTGTGCATTTCCTTAAATACGATCACCAAAACAAAAGCAACTGAAACTCTAGAACAAATCAAAGAGCAACTCTGAAACAGCTTTGTATGTTTGACTTACCCCAGCAGAACTTGCTCATGGGATGGTTGGGCTTTGCTAGGCTGCCAAAGAGCATTTCCTTGCGGTGAGAGTCTGAAGGCTTAGCCAGCTGGTATTCTGTGGCCAAAAAACAAACAAAACAACAAACAAACAAAAAAACATAAGGCTGTTAAGCTGCCTAATTAAGCTATCAAGACTATTTTAACCTATAAAAGCTTCGCTCACCACTGTCCACAGCCTCAACCTCACGATCAATGGCGTCTTCAATCATAAGAGGGCAGATGAAAAACTGAGCCCATCTGAAAAAAGACAATTGCATTATTTTAAAGGTTATGTATGGCCAAAGATTAAAAAATATATATATTTGAATGTTTTTGGTTAGGAAAATACTCAATGGGATTGTGCGAAATATTCCAAGTGCACTTGATCCCGAAAAAAAAAAAAAAAGAGGACATCAGGATAAGGTGATAAGATCACATCTTTAGAGCTACTTCACCTGTCAAGGGCTTCTTTGAAGCGTTTCCTTTGCACATCAAATTGGAAAATGGTTCTCTCACAATCAGTTGAAGCATTATCACTGCCACCATGCTTTTTCAGGAAAGCATCAAAGCCATTTTCAGAAGGGTACTTTTCACTGCCCATGAACACCACTGGGACATAAGAAGAGAGATACGGTCAAGTGAAACATTATCACTGAGAATAAACCATTACTGAATACAGTAATGGCAGAACAGCTGCAGGTGTGACTTACTGTGTTCAAGGAAGTGTGCAAGGCCAGGTAGGTCATTAGGGTCACTGAAACTCCCTACGCCAATACAAAGGGCCGCTGCAGACTAATTTCAGGAGGACAAAAAACTTAATGCACTGAAATCATTTCAACACACTAAACCTGATATTTTCCTGTAATGCTCGATTTTCATTTTATAGCCGATAACTGTTAAATTGCTGATATTTAGAATTCTAGATTACTTTGTCTAAATAAATTAAAAGAAAAACTACAAACTACGATCAGTCATTTTAAATGTAGAGTTATGCCAGTTTGAATAAAAAGCAGTCAATATTACAGTTTAAATCCATGGACAACAAAATCAAACCTGTTTTTCAGATCCTTTTTTCTTCATCATGTCATTGTCCTCATCTAGCTCCTCAAAGTCACTATCCTGACTGTCCCCTTCCTCTACAGATTCCTCATCCGTTCCTTCCCCCGAGTCTCCCTCCTCTTCCTCTCCCTCTGCCTCTTCCTCCTCCTCTTCTGAATCTTCATCATCATCTTCAGCTTTTCCATCTAAACCACTCCGATCAGAGATCAGAAGAGCCCTCAATCCGTTACTCAGCTCAATGTATCTGGATCAAAAGAGAAAATATTCTGTTAGCCGGTTTAGTCATCGGCAGTTGCATGCAGTGTTGTGTTTCACACTCAGAGATGGAACCAGAGCTTGTGTTTTACTTGTGTGATCTCATATTTCTGTTGACTCCCTTTACTCCAGTGCCAACATACTATATCGTAAAATGATCTTTTAATAAAAGGTTTCACTTGTTATTTTAAGAATAGGACAGGTGTTGACTGATAAAACCAAAATATCAGTTTTAAATCTGTGCGTCTGGACTTTACCTGTATTGTTTGGGGTCACTTGGGGACTTAATAATTTGAGGGTCCCCTGGGTTGTCATCTCCACCACTGTCCCCGGGAGGTGCGTTGGGGTCTCTGAGTGGTTCTCCCCGGTCTGGACCAGCAGACTGAGCAGGGGTACTAGCTGCAGCACATTTGAACTTGTTTGTTTGGGGCATCTTGAGAAATGATGCTACTTTAGCACTGGAGTTGAGGTGAATGGGGCGGTTTATGAGCCTGCTACAAAACAGGGGAAACGCACGCGCAGCCTTCAACAAAGCGATCCTGACTTTGTTTTTTCAGTCTAAAAGAAATAAAATATATATTAGAAACAGGATCACAATTAAAAGTAAACACATTATGTACGCTATCTTAAATGATACAGTCGGGTCAGGCTTTCACGAGTGAATACTTTAACTTCGGAGACATCTTTTTTTTTACAATGATCATCACTACTGTGCTACAATGAAGCTAATCCGCTACAGACACAATTTAATATGACGCAAAGACACAGATATTCACTAGCTATGTTTAATAAACGGATTCAGCTAATTTATCTAAAATATGATACGACCAAGTGAGTTCAGTTCCTGGCAATATTTCACAAAGTTAGTCAAGTTTCATCGCCGTCTCATACCTGCTGTCCTGATGATGGGTCAGCCGAACTTACAGCACAGGGCCTGTCACCGGTAGGTTGCGTCTCTGCAACAAGAAGAGTTGTGATTCGTCAAAGATCAATGACGTAGTAAAACGCGAGTCTGTGATTGGCCAAAGTTATTGCCAGGGTGAATACATCTGTTTCATCCGTGTCAGCATTCTGTTGTTGTCTATGGGAAATGTGGATACTTACATTTGGATTTCCACCATCGATTACGAAACTTTTGTAATGACACGATGTCTATTCTTGTTCCCTTTTTATATAAGTAAACGCCAGAGAACATAATCCAATCGCCCCATACCCAAATAATATTTGTATTTGTGATTGTATGTGTCTATACATGCACAGTGATTTTGGACTTATTTAAAATGAATAACGTTTTACTTTACTTTTAGAGAGATGGTTTTGTGGGTGTTTGGATGGATGGATGGATGGATGGATGGTGATCCAAAATAAATTACCTTGAAGAAAAGGATGTAGCCATAATTGGTAAGACATGCTTAAGTATAACTGAAAATGCTTTAATGACATACACACCCTCCCTTATGAATTTATATAGGTCTACATTTTAAGCTTATATTCTTTTTGTTATAACAAAAGTTCATGGACATGTTATGCATGAACTATTGACTATAAAAACATATTTTGTCAAGCCTCTATTAAACCAGTAAAGCCTGGCATGTAATAATAGTAAGAAAATCTTTTGAAGAGAAAAGGCCTATTTAGGCCTATTTGAATCGGTTTCAATAGCCTGTATCTGATTGCTGCTGCTGGCCTATATTGAATGTTCAGTGAACTAATAAAAGTGCACAGCACAGGCACAGTTTAAGTGTTCTTTTGAACCTCCATGCCTTTCCCATTTAATTACCTACAGGTACCCTGTGAAAAGAGGCTTATATGCTGCATCCATGACAACCAGATGTGGAAGAGTATGCTGCGGTAAGATGTACTGTCATTATAAAGACTATCAAATGTTAAGAGTAGGTTATGCACATTGCAGTGTTTTTGTTGCATATCACATAAATGCTATTGTGGATTAGACCTGCTGGTTTGTGCTTGAGCCTGATGTGTTGTGTTTAATGAGTTAGACCCTGCTGAGAGTGAAAGAAAATTGAGTTTTTTTCTGGAAAGGTTCTTATTTGCTGATGTTTAGAACAGGTAATCTGTTCTTAGTCATTTCATTCTGGTTAATTATTTCTATATTTTACGATTCGAAGGCTCCCCGAATGGAGATAATCATAATCATTGGATTCCCTCCCTGTATAATCCTGCTGTGTGGGTATTACATGCCCGTGAACGCGTTTGCATTGTTTAGTAGTGGATAATTGCACTCTCTCCGTCAGTAGGGGGAGCTCTCGTCATGGCACATTTTCTGCTTCATTTATTATCGCTGCTTTGATGTAATCTTTTAGCATTTCAAGTATGATGCTTCACATGATAAGAGGTGATTTCCCTTGGAGCACTCCTCCTGTTTTGTGAAATGCTGTGTCGCAACATTTTGATTTTGGGTCTGGTGTGTTTACATTTTTTAACAAGATTTTGACAAGGAAATGCTGTAGGCCAGAACAACACTCAAACCCGACAAACAAATCAGACACTGAAAATTAAAGGGATAGTTCACCCAAAAATGAAAATTCTGTCATCCGTTACTCACCCTACTGTCTTCCAAACCTGCATGAGTTTATTTCTTATGTTGAACACAAAAGAAGATATTTTAAAGAATGTTTGTTTTGTTTGACAGTTGACGGCACCCATTGACTTCCATAGTGTTTTTTCCCTACTATGGAAGTCAATGGCCACCGTCAACTGTTTGATTACCAACATTCTTTAAAATATCTTATTTTGTGTTCAACAGAAGAAAGAAGTTCATACAGGCTTGGAACAATTTGAGGGTGACCTACGTGATGACAGAATTTTCATTTTTGGGTGAACCATCCCTTAAGTCCTTGTGGAAACATAGCAAAATAAATAAGCCCGTTCAAAATGAATAATATAACACAATAATAATAATAATAATAATAATAAAGTGCAACGTTTAGGGTCAATACAGGTAAGATGGAATAGTTTGATTTTAAAATATGTTCTAAATGGCTACATAAGTGCTTAGAACTTAATGCTGATTTTAAAGGGACAAACATACACATAATGATAGATTATTCAAGCTATTGTGCCCCCTATACTTATAGCAACCTACGGAATGGTCCTGAATGGTCTTATACGAAAAGATTTAACAAAAGATTCTAATTGGTCAACCAAGGCATTCAGTGGTCAGATTTTTCCTACATTCGCCGTCGTCCATGGCAACGCTGTAGGCTATATCTCATAACTGATGGCACTTCAGTATTAATATACTGTAATTCAGTGTTCAGCTTGTTGCTATAGGCTGAATGTTTTGTAAAATTGTAAATTTTAGTATGTAATATAAAATATAAATTTTTATATGATAACAAACAGCTGTTTATATTGTAATCTAAAAAACAACAAAACAATTAAAATGCATATTTTTTTTATCATTTATATGTTAGTACACCTGTCTGTACGGACACTGCCATTTTCCTGCATGGCTTCTAAAATAGCACCCTTCATCCACAGCACTTCCATCATGAGTTTACATGGGGACTCCAAGGGACAGGTTCCCATGGCAACTGATTTATATCCTAATTAAAATGGGAGGGTAGTTTAATTAGCCTAACACTGGTTATCCCTCAAGGCCGGCCGTCCTTGGTTGAGGTGTGAGGAGAGGGGTCATTGCTCTGTGCTATCCATGAGGAGCACCTCGCTAAATGGTTAAAGCACCTGTGGATCCAGATAACTCCCTCTCCTGCACCTCAGCGTCAGCTACACCCTTCATCTTCTGTTTCTAAAGCTGGATAATTAATGACCAGCTCCAGGCTAAATGAGCATCAAATGGCCTGACCACCAGATTACATCTCGTGATTTATTTTTTTTCTGGAAAAATTACACCTCTAATTGTGTCTCTTCAGTGGTAAATTGAGACAGTTGGTTTTGTCAAACAGTCTTTGTTGGTTTCATGTGAGAGGGATTTATAATTGAACGAGAGTGCTTTAAATGATTTGTTAATTAGTCTAAGGTTGTTAAAATCATGTAAATCCTTAATACAATCATTCTTCAAACAAAGCTAATCTTTTGTAATTAAATTAATTACATACAATTACTTGCTTAAATTGATCAGTGGAAAGCATGACTTGGCTATTATAATATTATGGAATGGAGATTGAATTGTTTTCTTTGAAGGGGGTTGAAATATGCGTTCAGACGTTTGGGGTTTCTGGACCCCATTACTATCCTGTCAATCACCTCATCACCGTGTGCCCTACACCTATACCTGTAATAGCGATCATAATTTCAACCCCACAATTCCTAATAATTTTTTGTCTGTATTATTTGTTTCTCTTCTAAGGTCTCTGGTCAATAATCTTGCAGCAACGTGATGGAGAAACACAGCTTTAATCACCTTTAACAGGCTTTTGAAGAAAAGGGACTCTGCTGTCGCAAGCTAATTCACTGGAACATGTTCAGATCTGCAGCCCTGATCTGTGTGACGGCATTAAAGATTTTTTTTTTTTAAGGATCTTCAGGAAAATGCTTTAATGCTCAAAGGCACAGAGAGCTGCTGAGACAGAGTATTAACTAGCTTTAGCTTAGATTCTCTGTTACCTGTGGGAAATTCACAATAAAGGGAAAACTAAAGTCGATATGCCTATGTGTTCAGAATATTACTCTGGATATGTGAGAAGTTAGTTTGCTTTGGTTTTAATACATAGATTGCAGGCTGGTATTTATTAAGCATTCATTTATCCATGCATATCACTGTCAAATGACAAACTCATTATGAAGTAATTAACTGGTGATTTATAAGATAATTAATCAGCCATATGAGAAATCAGCAAAAGTGGGCATCAAGTCAACATTGTTCATTCTCAGTTCCAAAATAAGCAACATGCCCATGTATGAAGCACCACATTGTTGTGCAGTAGCAGATGGCACTATGTTTCCATGGTAACCAAATTAAGGTTTCATTAAATTGTTAGGGGCCTATATCATGAAGGATGATGAATAAGTAACACAAGAAGCCACATCGCTCTGGGAATAATTGTAGTATTATTTAATAATACGAGTAAAGTGGCTTACAAAACCCGTCGCCAGCGTTACGTATTCTGGGTACAAACAAACTCAACTACTTTCTCTCGTAAATCAATGCAAATCTCACAAATATGTCTCATGAGAGGAGAGCGACCGTAACACATTAAATCGCGTTAAAAAGCCAAGTTAAATCCGAAACGGTGTGTCGCGCGCCGACTGCTGCGTTCATATTATTCTCATCATCTCGCGCATATTTTGGAGCGTTTCATAGCAGGGCTGCAGGCGGGCGGGTGCGCGCGCTCGATGCAATATATTTTACTTGGAGACCGAAGTCCGAGGCAGCGCCATCCTGTGATTTTATTTCCATGCCAACTTGAACCGGGTTAGTTTTTGTTACTGTTTCCAACCGAAATGTACTAAGATCTCGCTCATCATCAGTCCTCGCAGTGGTGCTGAACTGCAGCCTTCGCTGTCTTCACTGTTGAGCGCTCGTCAGGGGAGCGGACCTGCATCCTAAAGCAAACCTTTCTGAGACATTGCAGTCCTGTCACGTCTTCGGCTCTCCTATTTGCTTCCACCAAGAGAGCGGAGAGAAGAAGAAGAAGAAGCGGCTCAACGGTGGTGACATGGCAAGAAGCAGCATTATTTAAAGTGCTCAATCTTCTGCTCTTTTAATTCCACTGCAGCAACCTGAGTGAGTAGCGCACATTTCTACTCAGTTAATGCCTCTGATATGGATCCGGACGCGGGCGGTGGTAAAGCCAGACAAAGGGGAATGCTAATAGATTGCATTTTAGCGCACTGGATTATCATTATGTGTTAATTATATATCTGACAGCCTAATATAATGGCATGAATCGCTCTTGGTAAGCTAATGGACTATACATTGTGTTCAGCTTCCATAAGTTCAGCTTTTTCATGCAGTGCTTGAATGGTTTCCTTATGTCTGTACTGCATACTCAGTTCAAAGCTGGATCTGATCTTTGGGTCTGTTCTGTCGAGAGAGCGATGTGATTGTATGTGCTGGATTTCAATTTAACTTTGTCTTAATTTTTTTTTATTTATCTTGTTGGGTGTACATGGATTTTCCAAATAAGAATATAATTTTTCTTATCATACTTTTTCTTATCACACTCATACTTTACCTCAAAGTACTGTAACTGCAAGAAAAACATTTTCTGTTACCCTAAAAATTTTGCTTGCAATAATATGCTTTGCATGCATTAGTGGCGGCCTGAGGGAGCTACATTATTTCAATGACCTGTATGCACATACCCCTTCAGCAATCAATAGAACCTAGGTCTTATTAACATCACATTCCTAAGTGCCCTGCTTTGCACATTAGCTAATAGGTGCTCATGGAGGAGGGGAGAAAGAAATATTTTCCATGGAGGTCAAATTGATATTCCAGAGTCATTAGCTGATTTAGAAACTAAATCGAAACCTCTAGAGAAGCATTTTGCCTTTAAATGGATTATGTCACATTTTGCATCTTCTCAATATCACTTTAGTAAATGCAGCAGGCATACTTTTAAGTCAGTATTAAGCTCTGGTGCATTTGCTGACATTGGTAATTGAAGCCTTTATTTTTTATTTTGACTATATTGTTTGCAGTAAAAAGCTGCAGTCAAAGCTGCTAAGCTGCATTATGCTCCGTCATACAGTATAGATGACAGCATCCCCTATTCTTCAGTATTATCACAACTAACTTGTCAAAAGTCAACATCATTGGAATTGAGCAGTTGTTCATCATCCTCTCTGTATTCCCGCCACTAAAACTGTTGTATTTTTTTCAGTGCAGTGAAGGAGCTCTTGAGGCTATGCACTTGCCTGCATTTGGTGAAAGCATGTTGTGGGTTACACTGTTAAGCACAATTGCACTTGGATGGACGACACCTATCCCTCTTCTTGATGATTCAGAAGAAATAGACGAACCTTGCTTTGAGCCCTGCTACTGCGAAGTGAAGGAAGGCCTGTTTCACGTTCATTGTGACAGCAAAGGATTTACAAATATTAGCCAAGTCTCACAGTCATGGCTTAGACCATTCAAGCTCTACCTGCAGAAAAACTCGTTACGGAAGCTCTACTTCAACAGTTTTTTGCACTTGAACAATGCAGTGGCCATTAATCTGGGCAATAATGCCCTGCAGGACATCCATGTTGGGGCTTTCAATGGTTTGAGCTCCCTGAAGAGGTTGTACCTTCACGAAAACAAACTGGAAGTGTTCCGGAATGACACATTTCTCGGACTGGAGAGTTTAGAATACCTTCAGGCAGACTATAATGTTATCAAGAGAATAGACAGTGGGGCGTTCCGAAATCTCCACAAACTCAGAGTGCTCATCCTTAATGACAATTTAATACCCATGCTGCCGGCGTTTCTTTTTAGATCTGTCTCTCTGACGCACCTTGACTTGAGAGGCAACCGACTAAAGACATTGGCTTATAAAGGGATTTTGGAATATATCGGTCGCAGTCTTATGGAGATCCAGTTGGAGGAAAACCCTTGGAACTGTGTCTGCGATATCATCCAGCTCAAGGCCTGGTTGGAGCGGATTCCGTACACTGCAGTTGTTGGCGAGATCACGTGCGAGTACCCTTTCCACCTCCACGGAAAGGACCTCAGAGAGATCAAACGTGGTGAGCTTTGTCCCTTATTAAATGATGGCGAGATTGAGTCAATTCTAGCTGTCCTACACTTACCATTCTACACAGGGAGAGCGAGGCCTACAAAGCCGTCATCTATAGTCTCCCCTAATCAAAACACTGTCTCCTCTGTGGAACAAAGAGAAAGACCTCCAAAGCCAACAAAAAGACCCAGGCCCTCAAAGACACCACCAACACCACGCAGTGTGTTCCCTAATCAGCCGCCTGTAGCCGGATACCAGACACGGCCGCCTATACCTATCATTTGCCCCATTGGATGTACCTGTAACTTGCATATTAATGACCTTGGTTTGACAGTCAACTGTAAGGAGAATGGGTTTCGGAACATTTCTGAGTTGATGCCTCGACCCTTGAACGCCAAGAAGCTTTACTTAAGTGGAAATCTCATTCAGAGAATATACAAGTCCGATTTTTGGAATTTCTCCAGTCTTGATTTATTGCACTTGGGAAACAATCAGATATTTTACGTTCAAGAGGGGGCTTTTGTTAATCTCCCTAATTTGAGAAGCCTTTACCTGAACGGTAATAGTATTGTTAAGTTAACTCTTGATATGTTCCATGGTTTGCACAGCCTTGAGTATTTGTATTTTGAGTACAATGAGATACGAGAAATCCAGCCAGCTGCCTTCAGTTTAATGCCCTCCCTGCAGCTTGTCTTTCTCAACAACAACCTCTTGCGAACATTGCCCGTGGGAACGTTTGCAGGTAGCTCGCTGACACGCCTGAACCTGCGGAACAACTACTTTCATTGCCTCCCAGTCAGCGGCGTTCTAGAACACCTGCATGCTGTAGTCCAGATCGACCTAAATCAGAACCCCTGGGACTGCTCCTGTGACATCATCCCTCTCAAAGAGTGGCTGGACACGCTGAGCTTAGTGGTCATAGTCGGAGAAGTGGTGTGTAAGACCCCCGAGCTGGTCTCAGGAAAAGATTTACGCTCTCTGAATTCTGAAGTGATTTGCCCTGAGCTCCGACAGTCCTCACTGTCTCCTGCCGAATCAGATAGTGGGCTTATCACTACGTATCCCGAGGTGGGGCCGCACCCGCCGAAAGGTGCCATACCCCTCTCTGTTCTCATTCTCAGCCTGCTGGTTCTGTTCGTGTCTGCCTTCTTTGCTGCTGCAGCTCTTTGCGCATATGCTCTTAAAAAGCGTGAAAAGCTTCCCTTTAGGAAGCAAGGGGAAGTGGGCCTGGCAGGCATTCAGATGGAATGTGGGATATTCACAGAACAGCCACCAACCTTACCAGAAACTCCTCCTTCCAATCATGTGTACGATAGCATCGGTGCGCCCTCTTCCCACATGTGCAGCAACCCCGTTTACAAAAGCGGACAGGAGGAGTCAGGGCAGAAGCATCCATTCTCAGAGACAAAAGAGAGCGGTTCACACTACAGAACGCTGGTGGAGAAGGAAAAGGAGTGGACCATGGCCATCTCCAGCTCCCCCATTAATACTATTGTCAGCGTCGGCCCGCCGTGTGGTGACATTGCCGGCTTTCATGAAAACGGAATACTCTGTCCGACTGTCATTGATAGTCAAGGTCCCACGCCCAAGGTGGGATTAGTGGACAGTCTTTTTGGCACAACTCCCCAGTTTAGCAACCTGCCTGACAGACACACGCATCCTCCCTCAGAGTATCCACATGCCAAACAGGATGCCAGACAAAAGCAAACGATCACAACCACAGGGACAAGGACAGGATGTCCTAATCAAACCCAAAGTGATTACCCTGAGCTGAGGGCTAGACTCAAAACAAAGATGGATTACATTGATATGCTGGAGAGGTCATATCAATTCTAAGACATGCCAGATATAAGACTGCACATTCAAAATGAAAATGGTAAGATGGAAAAAGAATTCATGCGATGTAAGATGGTATGGTTTTCCCTCAAGTTGCTCTGGAGGAAATCCCTTGTTCAGATTTTTTAAAGTGCCTTCATAAGAGCAGCCAGCAATGTTGTAAATGAGTATTTTTGTATCACAGTTTTATTTATCTAAAATACATAGATTTACATTAGAAGGAAAAGGATCAACTGCTGTTTCCAGACTTTGCAATGTTGGTAAACGTGAAGCAAATTATTCGTATGAATGCAGGGCGTGCGGTCTTGGCTTTTAACTCGTTTGCATCAAAAACTTCTGAGATCTTTTTTATTTAACTAAAAATTGTCTATCAGCAATAGAGATACTGCAGTTATTGTATAACTGTTAAGTGCTTTGTTGAATCTGTATTTTCAAATTGAGTAGATTGTCTTTATCTGGACTTATTGAATGGTTTTATGGACCAAGCTAAGGTCAAAACATGTAAAAGATTGGAAACTATTGATCATGTCTAGGGACGTACCTTTCCATGGTCTATCTCACATAGGCAAAGACAGATATGTGCATATATTTATTCTTAGATTTCAGTGTTGCAATTATTATTGTAAGACATCATGTTAAATCAGTGTATAATGATTATGCCTCTGGTTTAGCCTTCCTTGAAAAAATAACCTATGAATTCAATAAAGGGTGCTAAACTAAGCCAAGTTCTGCAAACTGTACCGTTTTGAGTTGCAGACATGCAGATTTTGGCCTCTGCAGCATACACACACACGCACACACACACACACACACACACACACACACACACACACACACACACACACACACACAGACACAGACACACAGACACACACACACAAACACACACACACACACACACACACACACACACACACAGCACTTTATCCACATGCTTATAATATGCTTCAAAATAGATTCAAAGGAACAAAGTGTTTCAAACGAGACCTTATATGCTGGAAACTAGAAAATAACAGCGTGAAATTTGTCAGAGATTGCATGATATTGACACAGTCAATTTGCGAAAGACTCTGTCAGGTCACCCACATACCTGGAGGAGAGGAAGCAGAGAATATGTGCAGCATTCTTATAGCATCCTCTACAGTCTTCAGTCCCCTGAGTGTCCATGGGAGGGCATCAGTCAGATACACCTATTCACCATGCATAAGCTGGCTTAACCTAGTTACGCAGCATTGCATAAGGGTGAAAAATACCTTTTTTTGGCGTCACACTGTAAAAACCTTGAATAAAGCCAAACCTGGAAAGAGATGAAGCTGAATATTTATGAATATCGGAAGTTCCATCATCCCGCGATTTGACTTTTAAAAAAAAAATGTATTCCTCACTTCATTCGCATGATCTTTTTTTTCGCTTTTATAATTTCTCGTCTCATTGTATGAAATGCAATTACAAACCTCCACTTAGAGCCAGCTAAACACTATTATTCCCATTTTAGTCACAAAGAGCTACAGTAAACATTAAAGTAATGGAGTGTCTAAAGTAAGAAAGTGTGTGCCTAATTGTTTTAGTTGCTCACAAAAGGGTTTTGCTATTGGTCCAGCTTCTCTTGAAATTGGCCAGTCGACAATCTGAAAGTCCAAGGACACGCGTGTGAAATGAGGGTAACGTCATAGCCCCGGATCTACCCTTATCGCGCTGCCCCTGTTTATTTTTGCTAATGTTGTACTTGGCAGATTCCACCCCTCACAGGCCGTCCATCATTTACACAGTTGGACGTTTATAACGGCATTTCTGCTTCTAGCATACAGACCTGCTTGTCACAGAGAGCAGCTTCCTAACCACCTTTCCTCAGTGATAATTCACAAAGCTTTTGTCCAAAGTATGAGGAGAGATAATCCTCTCAATGCCACTCCAGTAACCCTCATTATACGCCTCTGCTACCCAATCCCACAGACGGCCTGGCCAACTGATCCTGTATGCAGAGAATGCGATCGCAGGGGCAGTCAGCTGCTCTGCTACATAGTGCTCATGTGCCTCGCCAAGACAAAGTGGCATTTAACCAAGAGACCATGAACAGAGAGAAATGGGCAAATGTGAAATGACAGCTTATGTTTAATGGTTGATGCAATCTAACTAACCAGCAGTTACTTTCTTTGAGAGTATTGTGTGACTATTTTTATGGGAATGCTCCTAACATAAAGTGTCATCATTATGAGGTTAATAATTACTTCTGTAAAATGCTCTTTAGAACAGCCATTTAACAAAACACTGTTATTATGAATTCTGAACACGACATATGGCGATGAATGCGAAAATGTAATGCGCCGCACCACGGATAATGTGTTCCCAACACGTAAATGAGCCACAAAGTACCTGCAGAATTTTCAATGGGATGCAATTAGTCAGCAAACGGCGTGTGCCGTTGCTCTCTGACATTTGCATTTTTACCAGAGACTGTGGCCTTTTCCTCTGGCTGTCACGCCTGTAATGTGTCTGCTCAGACATGCCGTCAAAACCATTGCCCCTTGGGAAATTCAGGGACACCACAGTGCAGGCAGTTGTCAGTTTACTTAGTTGAAAAACTGGACAGCTTGGACATGGTTCAAGTGTTCCACTGTCGTCAATGCTGTTCTTTTTACAAAATTTATCACAGAGCAGAAAAATCTGAAAAGATTTGCACTGGCTTGCATTTAGATGCGCTCCTCTGTAAGAACTCTAGGCATGTTATTGTTCTGAAAAACCTCAGCAAACGCCTTTCTAATACTGATAATACCTTTCTATATTGACCAATATTGCTGCGGTATTGTGTTGGGTGATATTTGCTGCATGTGGTTTGTGCTTTAACCTTTCAATATATTGAAGTTTTTTTGTTGTTGTTTTTTTTGAAGAAAAGAGGAATAAAAAGAATGTGCTTGAAAGGGACAGGCAGAGACAGAGAGAGAAAATGGAAAGGTTCTTTAGAAACCACACACATAGCTTAAGTCGTTAGATATAAGGTTTTACACAGGTCACTATTTTATTGAACCAATTTAATCCCGAACCAATTTAATCCCTAGTGATCACTATACTATACTAATACTATACTATACTATACTATACTGTGAAATGGCAACTGCAAATTGTTACTCTAAAAAGCTGTCATCTAATCCTTACATTTTGTTTCGGTGGTGTATTTAGGTTTATTCAGTGAACATTTTTGATTTGAATAAAATTAAATTGTTTAGATGTTACCACACGAAGCACATTTTTTCTAGTAGGGATCCAAAATGTATCTGTACCATACTGGTGCGGCCATTATATTAATTTTCAAGAATCAATGAATATTGGATATTGAATGAATATTTATTTGTCATTTTATTTTTTTCATATTATATTAGGCTTTAAGTGCACTCTTACACTTTAACACTCTTAAATGGATTTTTATATGTGAATGAATGAATATTCATTTTTCATACTGTACGTGATGCCTAAATTCACTTGTAGAATTGGAAATTATTTTTATTTATTTATTAAGACACAATAGTAATAATTTTTAATATTGCCATTTATCAGTTAATATTAAAAATATGTTTCTACTTATTATCAGTCAGAATTGTAATTTTGAGGTGTCCCTATTTAGTATGTTTTCAGTGTACTTTTCCCACTTTACAACACTACAGTATAATATTTGTCCCGCATTCGCATGTCACTCTGTGGCTCACATCTAGCAGATTGTCAGATCAGCTCAGAAACCCTGACTGAATAATAGATTGTCGTTGCTAGTATAGGAAATGATAAGAAAATATTACCTCACACCGCACACTTCTTTAAATGTACAGCTGGTGCAAGAACAGGCTCGTGCTTTGTATGCTGTACAGGTTCAATCTCTGTTTGAAGCAGCTTTGACACCATACTGAGAGCTTTGTCTTGGGAAAAGAGAGTAGGATGCTGTCAAACCAGATTTTTTTTGTTTCTCCTCCTTTACTTTTCTTTCTTCATCTGGAATTAAACTCTGCCAGCAAGTAGAAAAGTTGTATTTTAGTGTCTGACGAGTGACTTTTTATGCCCAATTTCTTCGTACAGCACGCCCGCCGGTGCTGGTACAGTTAGTGTGAGCTGGTTATTCCCTGTCCATGGTGCTGAATTTCTTTTGTGCAAAGGATAGAGAAGGTATCGGCAAGGCGTTCTGCAAGGCTCTGTGCTGTGCTGTGCTGTGCAGCTTTTGCGGTGTGCTATTTCCTGCAGTGGGAGCTGTTTTTATGCATTTGAGGATGAATCTAGAATCTAGTACACTGTGATGCAGCAATCTGCACCGTCTCTTAAGTCCACCATCTGTTGTAGTTCTTGGACATTTATGGGAGATCTGTCAGTGTAATTGTGTGTTTGTCTTGGCTGGGAGGGCATTGATCTGACCTACGGTATCTAACGGAACACCAGTCACTGTCTCAGTAATTACAGGTTTTCATTAAGAAAACTTGATCAGCGTGCAAGGGGGAGACGAAATGAAAACAAAGCAAATTATATGTGGTATTTGTTTATTTGAATTGAATTGATTTGAATTTCTATATTTAAACGTTTGAAAGTAATGCTTTTTATCTCTGATATCTGCCAAAGGGTTTATGGGAAATCGCTACATTACAAAAGAGGCTTCTTGGAACTTTAGACAGCATGAAATGCTTTTAAACTGCACTTTATTTTTAATTAGGCCTATCTGTTATTCTCAATGGAGAATTTAGCTGATCATGATTTTTTTCTTTTCCCAGCAGCATGTTTCCTGGAAATATCTCTCACCTAGCAAATTCCTAACATCTTTCTTAATCTTATATAAAGGGAGAAAGAGACAGACATGCAAGCACAAAGCGATTGTGTGATTGAGTGATGATTTTTATTATGCTAATAGTAAAATGCTGAAGTCTCCACAGAGATGTTTACGCTTGTGTCAGAGTGAGCTGCTTTGTGCTGGAGGGAACTAAATGTGGAAAGCAAAGAAGCAGATGAAAAAAATAAAGCAGAAAAAAGCTCGAATGAACAAAGGAAGCTCTTTGTTTATTAATTTCCAATCCACGTTTCATGTCCTACTCAATCAGTTATGATAGAAAATTATGTTAGAGATCATGTACATGAAACGAGAGAGTGAGTCCTTGATGTGATAGTGTCAACATGGATGACGGCAAATATAATGCGCAACAGTCGGATTCCAGGAGTAAAAATCCCATTAATTTTCTCCATAGTGGAATTTATTTTTGAACTATAACTTACCCTACAGACATTGACTGTGAACTTCAAGGTTGTTAATTGATGGTATATGCTTTTGTTTTTTAATTGTGTTCAGAAATAGTTTTGTGTTCAGTGGAATTCCTGGTGAAAAACTACATTCCCCATGATTCTGCAGAGAAATCTCCACCAACCAGAGAATCAAGATAAGCAAATCTCTCCAAAAGAACACTTTAGCACCTTTCCACAAGCATTCACGGGGACTGTGGTTCTTTCCCTCATTAAATGTTCTAAATCTAATTTTCCTTGATCTTTTAATATATAGGTTAAGAGGTCATTGTACTATTAAAAAAAAATCCTGTAAGTTTCAGAACTCAAAACTTCCAAGTTTTATTGAAACTGCCCAAACGACTACCGTAGTTTTGGATTTTGTCACATTATGATGTAGCCTAATAGTAAAAAAGTCAATGCCTACTTCTACATCATCGCCTCTTTAGCCCCGCCCATCGATTCACATGTCATGTAGGAATAAATACTTCTTACATATATTTTATTTATATATAAATTTAAATAATTTATATTCGATCTATATTCATATATAAATCTCTTTTTATATGTATATATAAATCTGAGATGCAAACACAGGATTACTCCAGCAACAAAATGAAAGAGATGCCTTTGAAGATTACAAGACAAGACCTTTTGCAGTGCCAAGCTTTCAACAGTCTTTGCATTGCCTTCCTTGTGATCATATTAAGAAAGTGTAAACTTTATTTTAACGAAGATTCCAGATCGCGTCAGTAAGACATTTGTTTGCTTAATTTGACTGTGGATTCGTTTTTAACAAGACTCAATTCAACGCAGGCTTTTTCATCATGAAAATAAAAGATGACGCAGTTCCGACCATATTGGATCCGACAGCAATGTCGCAACACACAAGTGTGAGTAACTACCGGTATGTTTTTACCATGTGTCACTATTGCTTTGTCTGAAACAGATTTGATACTATTTACTATTTATACTGTATGCTGAAGTCCAACTGTGAATAGTTGTGAATAGGCTAGGTCATATGTAGAACATCGCATGACCAAACCAAGACAGTGTTAACAGCAGTTTCAATCAACTGACGCCGATATCTATGGACTTTTAAGGTAATCAGCTAGATCACTTTGTTACTGGCGTTTTAGTCTATTTAAATATCTAAACATTAGTGTGAAGAAGAAAAATTAAAAAACTTTTAGATCTCAATCTGCATATGCGAGGATCACTTTGTTACTGGCGTTTTAGTCTATTTAAATATCTAAACATTAGTGTGAAGAAGAAAAATTTAAAAACTTTTAGATCTCAATCTGCATATGCGAGGGACATTGGTTATGCTCATCATCTTTGTTACCCAATCATAGCAGTGGGCGTTTACTTCCAACTCTTGAATGTGACGCGCCCATCAAAACGGAGTGTTTGAAAGAGAGAGTCAAAACCAGGAGAGAAAATAGCTTATTACTTCTAGGATGTTTTTTTGATGTAAAAATAACATTATAAGTGGGCCTCAGAGAGCATTAAGAGAGGGATTCTTTTTAAATCCCTAAGGGTATTTTTATGAATAGTCAAAATACTTCCAGAACCCAGGCCACTGAAAAAGTGGACGGGCACTGTTGCACTCTTTTAGGAAATATCTAAACAGCTTGATTGACCAATCAGAATTAACTATTCCAGAAAGCTGTTATATAAAATAATATACTGCAGTAATGATGGAATTCAATTCATAATATAACACTAGTTTCCATAATAAGCTAATTACAAAAGATTCCACTGAGCTAGATAAGACCATAACTAGCTAAATGTACAGTGCAACATTTTAATAATTAAATCTCATATCAGATTGACAGAAATAGTTTCGCTATCTTAATGTTTGTATAAGCTACCTGAAGCTATAGTGTTTCTGCATGATAAGACATAACAATAATAAAGAGCGTTTTTTTATGTTTTATATTGGATGCAACAATATAATTACAAAGAGAGCATAATTAGAGTCTTGTGCCCTAGCTACCACCTCAAGAATATGCCGCTTCAATTTCTTTTTCAGTCAATCCCAAACCAATCAAAATATCTGCGGAGAGGCATATCCACTCTCTGTTTTTTCTTCCCCCACCATTTTCCTTCGTTTAAATGAGAGTGCTGACCCCATTAGATAAAAAAAAGAAGAGAAGACAGACTGCGTTCATTTCGAGAAGAGTGATTAATTACATATGTTACTGAGACAATGAAATATAGATCATACCGACTGGGACTCCAGCCGGGTTTACTCAGTGTCAGGCTCTTCCAATTTTGATCAGAAGGAAAGGAATTTATTGCCGAGTTCTTTGGCACAGGTTTTTGTGATCATTAACATTCTCTTCAAAGGCTTGCAAAAAAGCACACTAACCCCCAAAAAAAATAAAAATAAAAAAAATCCACCCAAAAAGAGAGAGAAGGAAAGCTGTGACTTAGTGTGATGTGTGTGTAGATTTATCTAGATATTTTTTTGCAGAGTGTTGCAACTCATTTGGAGCTTGTGTGGCTTGTGTAAATGGCGTTCTGAAATGAAATCTTTAAACCAAATCCTTCGGTCGACAGATGCACGAGAGAACGAAATGGAAACAAGAGAATGTGCGAAAGAAAAAAAGGCGAGAGAAGATATACTTTGCATGGCTGAGATAAAGGACAGATAATTAGTCAGGGCTCTTAATATAACTGCAGGAACAGGAGAGCATGGCACTGCCAGTTTTTAGAAATTTGGGATCTATATTTCCATTTTATGTGTGCTTATCTGCAGATGTGAAACATCTATAGTTTACATTAATGAAATGTGTAATTTACTTTTACACTGATAACATGACTTGATTTTATTTCAACTTTTTGTTTTATTTCTCCATCTTTTCCTGCACATTTTTAATTTCTCATGGAAAAACAATGACTAGAGTCCACCTGCATTTTTGGAACATTTCCAGAGGAAACATTATGCCAAAAAAGCTATTTATTTATTATGACAAAATGCAAATTGTGATAGACAACTCTATTAATCAGATGTAAATGGAATAAGTGTTCTTATTATAAATAGCATACACATAAGTGGACACTTTAAAATGAGCTTCATGCAGGGTTCGCTTTTTTCTTTTTTTTCTCCAAAAAATCATTGATAGATAGATAGATAGATAGATAGATAGATATAAATGTATCAAAGTTTCCACAAAAAGATTAAGCAGCACAACTGTTTTTACATTGATAATAATAATAAATGTTTATTGAGCTCCAATTCAGTATATTAGAATGATTTCTGAAGGATCATGTGACACTGTAGACTGATGATGCTGAAAATTCAGCTTTGCAATCACAGAAATGTATTCCATATTAAAATAGAAAACGGTTTAAATTGTAATAATATTTCAAAATATTACCCTTTTACTGTATTTTTTGCTCAAATAAATGCAGCCTTGTTGAGCAAAAGAGACTTCTTTCAAAAGCATAAAAAATCTTACGAACACCAAAACTTTTGAACGGTAGTGTAACTTGCAATTTCATGTTTCAACCACAGATGTCGGTAGAGAGGCCAACGTTCTGGAGTGCATCTTTGAAGAGAAAGATCATCCTAAAATGTTGTCCCAAACCTCTATGACTTGCATTCTTCTGCAAGATTTTTTGAAGAACCCAGGGGAACAAACAACATTGGATCCTTTTGACTTTCATTGCGTAAAAAAAAAAAAAAAAAAAAAAAAACTTTTCTCGTGAAGAAATAAAGTCATACAGGTTTGGGGCAGCATGAAGGTGAGTAAATAACAACAGAAATTAAATGTTTGGGTGATCTATCCTTTCAAGGAAACTATAAAGCTTTTGCTGTATTAACTGCTGTCTGACTAATATCTGACCAGTTAAAAAATAAAAAGCTATTTGTGGGTTAACAGTAGTTTGAGAAGTGTAAAGTCACCAAGAATTCAAACTTGATAATTTTTTAAAAAATGTTTATTATTTTTAAATAATTTATCCTTGCACACATAATTTTTTTTATATCAATATTTAATCAAAAACATTAACCTTTAACCCTAACATTTAACACTTTACAACAACATCTCTTCTCCCATGACGTATGCAATGACGGGACAGGGCAGGGAAATAATCTCACCCCTCCAGCAATCTGTCACTCATTTAACACAATTAGCAAATGACAACAATACAACGATCTAATCAATTCCCAATGGATAAAATCCAGGCCTAGATTTTCTTCTCATTTGCGTTTCAGTCGGATATACACAATAGGGAAGAATTGCAACTTGTACAATATAATATAAGACGATTGCAGCTTCCATTTAACTAATAACTCTATGACTGATCTTCCTTTTGTAATTCATTAAAAAAAATCCAACCTTGAAATTCCAAGGATTACACAGTCTTTTTTTTAAGTGAATTATAGTACTATATTACATTACATACTATAGTGGAATTATGGATTTAAACACCAATTCTCTAAATATGCAGTTTAATGCCGGTAAATGCCAATGTAATAATACATAATGCTCATGTAATTTATTTTTGCAAGTCTAGGTTAAATTCAGTGGAGTGAGCAGGAGTGACACCGTAAAGTAGTTTGCTCGATGCTTTCAGAATGTTGATGACGGTCTGTTGGTGTCAAGGGATGAGTTTGCAGACTTCATAATGAGAGTGAGAAGATTCACCATACACTCATTAGTAGGCTACCGTAGTGAAAGGAAATTTTGTACAGCAAAAAAAAAAAAAAAAAGTGCACAAGCTTGTCCCATAATGCTCCAATAAAAGCTTAATGATTTCCTCAGTTGTAAAGCAGGCAGAGTTTAGCGGTCTCCATTATGAGTCTTTTTTTCATTTCCTCAGAGGAGGGCAGGTTATTGTTCACATCATCACTAGTCTCAATTCCAGAACGGTTAGTTTCAGAGAGCCCAGCGGCTTCAGGGAGTCTTCTCCGCTCTTAGGCTCGCTGCCAATCGTCTCTTAACTCTGACTGCTGGAATAACACCCTCACAGTATCAATTATTCCAGTCTATTTCCCAGTCTGACACTCGCCATTATCCTCTCAGATATCATCGCTGTCATTGAAATGGAGCCATGGCGGAAGCGTTTGTCTACCTGGGAATTTGCGCCTGCTCATCCCTGACATGGAATGGATGCACAGATGTCACATTAAAATGATGGCTCATCTTTTGCGACCCACGTGTTCTATAGCCCATCTTCTGCAACACAGGCCCCCGTCGTACTACGAAGGGCCTCTACTTTGTCAAGACTCTTGAAGACGGAGGAGGAGGGGTCAGATGGCCAAATCGATTTCGCTTCAATAAGGTGCTCACACGCATGTCACAACAGTGATATTCAAATTCTTTTTGAAGTGCTTAGCTCGCAGAGGATGCTCTGTACCCAACAACGCATTCATTCGCTCACCCGTGAATGTGAAGAAAAACGGTCCGTGACTAAGCACAATCTCTTTGATTTCAGCGTGGAGGATTCTGGGAATTCACTTAGACCAGATGGATATGCAATGGGTTTTTTTCTTGTATGATTGAAATTGGGTTCAGATCAATTACAAAGAGAGGCCTTGAATTGATAAGCACTTTTTTACAGTTTGCCTTGGTTAAACGTACACACCATCAAACGTGGGTCTGACCTTGGCTAGCGCACATGAAAGAGAAAATGACAGTGGCGGCTGTATGATATGCAGTGGTGCTGTCTTCTGCAGTCTCTTATTTAGGCCTAGTCCCCGAAGTCATTTGCAAGGATAATTAGAGAGGTACATGAATTGTATCTGCAGAGCTTCTCTCCCCGTCCTTAATAAAATATGAAGTTTTTAATGACAGTGTGGTGTTATGCACCATTCATTATTCATCACTTTACGTAACCTTTATGTAAGTCCTAAATTAATCGGAACTTCAATAAATTTGAGGGATGGAATTTTGAAGGTTTCACGGTAGTTATCGATTGCAGGTTCTGATTCGGAATGGGTCAACCCTACGGAAATGAAGAAGATGAGCAAACATGAAAGGGAGTCCTGTGCACAAGCACATCGTAGATGAAAACGATGAGATCAATCATTCAGTGGTATTTGTTCATGTGCTGGATACATAATCTGTTCCATACAGATTAAAAGAGATTATAGTTGTAGATCGGTCGTGTTTTAAAGCGCTGTACCTGGTTAACGGATTTCATGGCTTTGCAGAGATAGAGAGTGCGAATTTGCATTTCCCTGAAAACAACAACGGGAGAGCATGTTGTTTTAAGGGAATTAACCTTTGATGTTAATGAGGCACATTTCCAAAGCACATTTCAGCTGCCATATCTGAACTCTCCACTGCACGCTATCAGCTAGCATCAGTTGGAGCAAAGCAAACTGTTCTCTCAATCTCCCTCTCTCTTGCTCTCTCTCCACAAGGCCACTAGCCAGGTTTTGTATCCCATGAGACCAAGAGGGAAGAGTTCACTGAATTATGGATGTTTTACAGTGCCAGGAATTCTGTTGAAATCTTCTGCAAATAAGCTTTAAATCACTGCAGTGTCAACGCAGATTACCTCGAAAACACTGAAATCCTTAAAATGCAGCCAAAAACTCAGCAAACCCAACAAGTACAACAGGGCAATTTTGCAGACAATGCGGCAACGGAGGCAGAATGGAAAATAGCATGTTCAGATGTGTCTTTATATTATGCTAATACTAATTTGTTTGTTTTTCAAGGAACTTAAGGGGGCGTTCACACTGACAGTGATTAAAATGTTGGAGGTCGTCTGAGCTGTTGGTTTCGACTGGGCGTTCCTATTGCCGCGGTACTGTCTGCATTCCCATTGGTCATTGCCCTGTCCTGTCGATCCTCGTTTGCATATAGTTTGTTTAGTTTGTCTCTGTGAATCACTGTCGATGTGTGGCTGGTTTGCATGGCTCTGTTGACCCTTGCTGGTAGATGTCGTAACTTCATCTTTCTCCATTGATGGCCATTTATGTTTTAGGCCAAATATAAACATACAATAATTTATTATAATAGATATTTTAGTAGTGCCCAATTCATTTTTAGACGTTTGTAATTGGATGTGAAATATTTATACTATTTATAGCTCTTTAGGTATTAAAGACCTCCTTAGTTTGCACCAAAATAAACCACTAATAGGATTTATTGATCACAAAAAAAGAGAGGGAAAAAGTAAATGAGGTTTGGTTGGACCTTTAGCACACAGTGTCATTTTGAGCTCCCTGTATTCAAACTCTAAGCTTGCCTCAAATCACTAGAGTAACAGCTGTGGTTGTTTGCTAAGGGGAGCTAACCCAACAGCTATACCTCAACCCGAGCTTAGATGTGCTGTCGCTATAGACCTCTGTGGCCCATTGTTAGACAGACAGCTACAATCTGTTCCTGCCAAAGGCCAGTTTTTATTCTTCTTATTGGGTTTGGTCTGAGCTCTCTGGGTTACTCCTCTGCATCACTCTTCCTGTCTCGACACACTGAGGTTCCAGTTAAAGGCATAGTTTACCCAAAAAGAAAAATTCTGTCATCATTTACTCACCCTTAAGCTGTCCCAAACCTGTATGAACACAAAATAACATATTTTGAAGAATATGGGTAACCAAACAGTTGTCTTCTATACGTAGTGTGGGAAAAAATAATACTATGGAAGTCAATGGGCCCCATTTAACTGTTTGGTTACTGACATTCTTCAAAATATCTTCTTTTGTGTTCAGCAGAAGAAAGAAATTAATACAGGTTTGGAACAACCTGAGGGTGAGTTTATGATGAGAGAATTTTTATTTTTGGGTAAACTATTCCTTTAAATCCTAAGAGATGTTGAAGGGACATGAGAAGGGACATCTCTATGGTGGCCAAGAGAGCTCTACGTGCTGCAACTGAAGAAAGCACATGCAAATAGAAAAAGACCAGCAAATTAAGAAAACATCTTTATCAGTTTGACACATGTGCTGCAAATTCTTACAACGCAACCAAATACAGAAACGCGCTGCAAATGGCACAAAGCTCAACTGCTGCAAAGAACACGCATGCAAATTAAGAAAACAACTTTACCAGTTTGACAACACATATGCTGCAAATGCTCACAATGCAACCGAATACAGAAACACGCTATAAATAGCACAGACGTGTTGCAAGGGGAACCCAACAAGTGACGAACCAGGCTGGGGCCGCATTTTGTTCAATGTCTACTCATCAGTGTCGATGACCTAAAAGGTGAGTTTTTTTGTTTATTTCAACATCTTGATCAGCACATGTGTTGTCAAACTGATGAAGATGTTTTCTTAATTTGCATGTGATGGTTTTTTTTCTATTTGCATGTGTTTTCTTCAATTGCAGCACATTTCACCTCCCTATCAAACAAGAACATGCTAAACAGAAACAAAGATCAGAGCGCAGATTTTTATGGGATTATTTTATTTTCTAGATTTTGCCATCATTAATTATGTCGCATTCTTAGATTATGAGAAGTTTTCATCAAAATTATAAGTTTCTAAGTAGGGTTGCAACAACAATAAAATTCTGTCTGCTACTGATAAGCCAATTTTTTTCATATTATGGCTGATATCTGATAATTGGCTGATTACTATTTTGTCTAAAAAAGACAAAAAAGAAAAATGAAACAAAAACATGTTTTTTAAATGCTATAGGTGAACTTAGTCATCACAAAATTTTATTAAATTTAATAAAAAAATGTGCATCCTTATTTCTTAGACCAAAATGAGAGTGCATAGAACATTTCTTTAATCATATCTCTGGCATCTAAAATATGACTGCATATGGGCAATAAAGCATTCTGCTGTCAGAGCAGGAACATACTGGTGCTAGCAAAGTAACTTTTTTTTTTCACTGCTGCAATGCAGAGAAAGATCCATCAAGACTGTACTTGATATGTCTGTTTGGTATATTGTTTATGCCTATTTCATCATCATGGCCACCACCACAGTGATTGCATCATATCTTGCACTGAAACATTTGAACCCGCAGAATCCAGTAGAATTTCCCTTAGGTATTCAGCGTGAGTTTGACTGCAGTCCTTATTTCAGTATTTATATTTTTCGATTTCATTTCAACACTCAAACAGATTAGTGAGAGAAAGAGAGAGAGATAGTGAGCGTGTGTGAACATCTCATATCATTTGGCTTAATAAATGCAATTCTGTTCCAAAGTTTCAGCCCAGCCGAGTGTCAGAGAGAGTGTGCTATTAAGCATTGTGAAGTTCAGAGAATTCCATGAGTTGCTTCACACAATGGCTTTCATCTAGATTAATTGAAAATGACTTCGGCTGAGTACAGCCTTTGCAGACACAATGTCTGCTCGGTGCTGTAATTATTATCCGTTGATTTGGACCATGCTGTACAATTTACTCTTTCTCCTCTCTTTTTTTCTCCTATCCATTATTGTTGTTTGGTAAAGTAGAAATACAATTTCACAGCTCAGAGGCTGGGTCAGGACTGGAATTATGATTAATAATATTCCACTGAAAATGATTCAGTTCTCTGTGTTGGTGAAAACTAATTACTCTTCTTAATTGTACAAAATATTGCCTCACGAGACATGGAATATTAGAGGAAAAACAAAAGACATGGGCAAAGCTTTAGTATATTACCCAAGTTTCACCCAGCGCTTTGTAATGACCTCTCAAAGGCGTATCGGTGGTGTGCAATTATTGATAATTCAAGAGAAATTCCTATTGAATTATTCAGAAACAGACTCACAGCTTTCATTTAACATCTCAAGCTGTCTGCTTTATGGTCCCTGTTCCCCTTTCAGATAATTGAGCCAATCCATTTGGCTTGGTATGGTGATAAAGTCCTCTGTGCTTGCGAGTTTAGTTATGACACTTGAGTTATTAATTAAGCATCTTAAATTTGGTCATTGACTGTAATGCAAGGCAGTTAAATTGCCAACAGAACCCAGTTGCACATTGTGTCAATTTACATGAAGTTAAAAGACTTTTGTAAATGCATTATCTTTCCAACTTCTGCCCTGTAGCTCATCCCTAGTTATTCTTCCCCTTTGACAATACACTGAGGGAGAATAATCTGATCCTTTACAGAAGGAAGCACCGTTTATTTATCACATGACCGCTGTTGCTTGGCAACCCAAAGCCTTCGGTTTATCCACCAGCACAAGTAATAAATCCATTATACAGAAAAGCAAAGTAGCCTCCAACAACAGACATACAACTCATTCTTCCATTTCCTATTGCAGCAGCCTCTTCATTTATTATTTGATATCAAATTATTTATTAATCTATCTATCTATCTATCTATCTATCTATCTATCTATCTATCTATCTATCTATCTATCTATCTATCTATCTATCTATCTATCTATCTATCTATCTATCTATCTATCTGTCTATCTGTCTGTCTGTCTGTCTGTCTGTCTGTATACAAAAAAAATTCATGATGCAACATTATGCTAAAATGTTTTACATTTTTTACATCAATTTGCACTCCAAATTCCATACGAGAAAGCAAAAAACAGATTTGTGATAACTTAGCAAATTTATTAAAAAGCAATCATTAGAAATTCATTAGAAATCATTCTTATATGCAGATTATGTGCTCAAGAAAAATTTCTTCTTACTATTAACAGTGTTGAATGCTACTTACCTTTTTTTAGATACCGTAAAAATGATTTTCCCCCCAGAATTCTGTCTGTCTGTCTGTACGTACATATGTACAGTATATGTGTTGATGTATCCCATTTTACCCATATCCCTATGAAAGACCAAAAGATAATTGATTGATAGATAGATAGATAGATAGATAGATAGATAGATAGATAGATAGATAGATAGATAGATGGAAAGATATATACTATATATGTACAGTGTATATATATAGATAGATATATAGATAGATATAAATTGCACGATAAACACATTGCTAGACGCATTTAGTGTGATCGGATTGACTGTAGATAGATATGAGTTTTATGTTTGACAGAGTTATTTTGTGTTGTATGAAAGTTGTATGTAAGATCTCTCTGTAGACAATGAATGAATGTTGTCAATGCAGTTCATCTTATCAAATCAACAAAATGAGTTTTCTGTATAAGAACCTCATTGACACCTGTGAACCTGAGAGCAATCCAGACTCTTCCAATATCTGATAAGTGAGAAACAATAGCTTTCTCTAGATACAATCTCTCTAAAGTGTCCACTTGATTTTTTAGATTGTCCCTGTGCTATCTGCTGCCGGACTATCTTGAGATCCTGTCACCAATGCAGGTGCATTGGGGGAAAAAACTGAGGCTATCTAGGTGATAATCTGTAAAAAGAAAATACCTCTGAATGTGGGGTGTGTATATAGTGTTCTGCCACATCAACCACAGAGACAGAGAAAGTGATCCAGCTTTTAATGTTTTAGACTTCCCAGCACATTCTCTTGTACTCGGCTGCACACATTCAGAAATGCGATCGAATGTGACCTTTTTTCCTACACAGAAGTGGGAGTATGTTTTTGAAGAGTTCATCTCAAAGCCTTTGACTTGATTACTCAAGCTGTGTTGTTTGTGCATGCAGGCATCATAAAAGACAGAGAAACCCACAAAATAGCAGTTTGAGAGCTGCTATTCATGTTGCAGAAACACAGGTCAATGACAGAGCTAAAATGCTCGTCATTACCGCTGATTGTTTAAAAAAAAAAAAAAAGTGTTTTATTTGAAATAAAACCATTAAACGGGCTGCCTATGACATCACATGTTAAAATGCTCTAGTTTTATATTCCTAGCCAGAATTTCTAGCAAGCAATCCTTCAAAACGTGCCAGTAAGCAAACTAACATACTACCCAGACGACCTTGGCACAGAGCTGGCAGAGAGCAGACTCATCTTTGTGTGTGGTCACTGGCTGTGAATGTATTCAAGGTTGGAGGACCAGAGCATCAAGTGTGGTGCTTACAGGAAGGTGCGGGAAGCCCTTAACTGTGACCGAGTATCTACAAAGACTCTAATTCGAAATAATGTCTAGCACCTGTATTTCATTTATTGTTTTCCTCTTCCCTAATGATGTGGGCTGACGTCGTCCTCGTGACCGTCTGCCTGCAGTGATTAAAATAATGATCAATCACAGTGCACTGGATGGGCCCTCATCACGCTCACATTCCCACTGGGGCTCGAACACATTGATGAGAGCGGTTGATCCATTCACTAATGATTCAGAGCAGAGTTAGAGTCGAGACTCATTACAATAACAGATGATGTGCTCTTTGATGACATGGAATTGCTCCAAGGAGTAGTTATTGAAGAAGCCCTCACTAAAATTAACGGTGAGAAGCTGTGTTTGTGCTGGCATAATAGTGCAACCTTGAGATGCAAAGAAAACAAATGCAACATAAAAGCTGTGTGCGTTCCCGACTCCTCCACTTATTCTCCGTCACACATTCAGCCATGAAACTTCCATGCCTGGAGTTTCTTATTTGTCAAAGGAATAGCCTGTTGCTAATGTTTAGGGATAGGAATGGCAAGTAATTTAACAATTTTTGTTTGATTTTGATTTATCTTAATGATTTAGATTCCTTAACAGCCCTATTAACATTAATTTTCTGTGAGTAAGAAATATTTGGAAAACAGAAATGCGATTTTGTTGCCAATTGCTGGAATCAATAACATATGTAAACCAACAAAGAACAAAAAATGTGTTCATATAAATTTCCTTCATTCCTTTATTCTTTATAAAATACCACTGATTTATTAGCCTGGAGCCAGCCGAACTTAGCCCCGCCCACAACATTTGAGGTTGGGAAGTTCGGTCTGGACTTGATCCGTTGTGAAGCAAGTAGGCCTATGCCCAAACCAAAGCTGTTCGGACCAATCAAATTGTCAGGGCGGGCTTTATACGATGATGGACAGATGATCAACCGTAACGTAATCATTACTGCAATGCTTTATTTCTTGGTCTGCCCAAAAAACTCATTGCAAGATTACAGTATGTTCAAAACCCAGCAGCAAGAGTTCTCCACCTTTAAGTCATTAAATGGTCTTGCACCCCCATATCTGTCTGATCTACTTAACACTTACCGTCCTGCCCCGTCCCTTAGATCAGCTGAACTTGTCCATCCCTCGTTTCCGGTTGTCTACTGTATGTGGAAGGTCTTTTGGTAATGCTCCGAAATTATGGAATTCACTAGTCAAGTCAAGTCAAGTCAAGTCATCTTCATTTATATAGCGCTTTTAACAATGGATTGTTTCAAAGCAGCTTTACAGAGATAAACATATAATTTAAGGTAACAGATTGTTTTGGCGTTATAGCGGTTCTTGAATAATGTTAATTCCAGCCAAAGTTAAATTTGACTGATTCACCTCCGTCGAAATGATCAGACTTTAAACGCGAACCTGTGATTAACGCTGATGGCGTTCACATGCTCATTCAGAATTGATTCTATAGTTATGTGCTTATTAAAATATGTGTGCAGGTTTGTAATTCATACAACCCAGCCTAAACAAACTACTTTCTTGCCTATAAATTTGGTACAGAATTTTGTTTTATTTTCTCACTTTTTCTCACTTTTGGGTACGCGAGCCGGATCACTTTATCACTTTGGGGTACCCCTTAGGCCTACACTTCGAAATATCACATCTGTGGCTACATTCAAGACTCAGTTAAAAACATATCTATTTAACATGTATTTCGTTTTCGTATAATGTGACTGTATCCTTTGTGACTGTAATGTGTGTGTGGGTGTGTAAATGTATTGTAATGTACAATGTAAAGCGACCTTGAGCTACGGAAAAGGCGCTAGGCCTATATAAATAAAACTTCTTCTTCTAATCATCCACGTCACCAAATAGCGCTTGGGTTGACTTCGTTTACAACAGAGGTGGCTGCCGCTGGAGAATTTAGATGTGTAGATTCCGCCATCGCGTCTGTTATAGAAGATGTAGACAGCGCATTCATTTTAAAAGAGGAACAGATCAAGGCATTTGTCGATCCAATTGAGTGCAGAGGCATTTTCTTTCCTGGTTCGCTAACACGCCCCATTCACAGCAGTATCTGACTCACATTCTGACTAGAATCTGAGTATGACGACGTCAGGCTACTGATTTACGTCTTTAAGCCTTAAGTACAACATAGCCTACTTTAACACCAGTAGGCTATCCGATCTTAGTTATTTTTATTATTATTTATATACTATAGTAGCCTATTTGTTAATATTTTAAATTAGCTTTTATTTTTATCATTTCACTTTTCATTTTAGGATTAGTTTCAATTACTAATTGCTTTTGTCATTAAAAAAAAATACATTTAGATTTAGTTTATTTTCATTTCAGTTTTAGTTTCTGTAATTTTAAATGAAAATTAGAAATGTATATTATCTATTTAACATTATAAATCATATCATATTTACATTTTTGCTTTATGACAAAACATTTTCAAAAAATATTTTTAGTTTTAGTTGACAGTAGCACTGCTTAGTAGGCCTACATGGAGTTATGACGGAACTAGTTGCGATTCATGTGATTGATTCAAATTAACCTGCTCAAGAGTCATTGACTTGGGAATTGGTCTCCACCGGTCAAACTGTAGCCTATGGTTTTGTTTCACTAACAAAAATTGGCTCATAAGAGTCATTCACTCAAGAATCGGACTGGTGTGCTGTATGTCTCGCGTTAAAGGCCCACTGAAATGCCTTGGAACGCGTTGCAGCTTTGTATGATGCATTGACGTAATTTCCACTGAAACAGGATGCTAAGGCAGGACATATTGAATGGCCCCTCCCCCTTTTAAAATAGCCAATAGCGTGTAGTTTACCTCACAGACTGCAAAGTGTACTTGACAATCCGAGCGCTGATGATACATTCTAGCCATTTCATTCTTAGCAATGAACAGTTAGGAAACGGAATAAAACTCGAGTGTTTGAGCAACCGAACACACATCTCCAACATCTATTGTCTGTGACGTGTCAATGGTCGCTTTGCCCATGTGGTATTTATAGCATCGGGACGCTTTAGATTCCAGAGAGCATTTGATTGGACAGAAGATGTGATGATAAGCTGAAGTCCGAGGTGATGTCATAAAAATCCGTAATCCATTTTAGCGGAAGTGAGAGACTGTAAGTTTTTAATGCTTATATCTCCTAAATGTGAATTGGGTCATTGTTTTGGAACACACCAGCTTATTCATAACATTAGGGCTAACATATTCCTACTAAAAGCTAAAAAACCTCAATTTTGATTTAAAAATTACCGCCTGGAACACTATCAGAATATTTTAGTACAATTTCCATCTGCACTGAAAGAATGCACGTGCAAGAACTGTTTACAGATCTGAAATGAATGTCATGAAAATGATTCGGTTCACTGTATTGTTTTTCTGTTATGGGACTGGCCATCAGTCCATTGTTTCCGGAGAAGCTGAGATAAGCTCCAGCATCCCTGCGATCCTGAAGAGGATAAAGGAGAATGGAGAATGATTGGATGAATGTATTGTTTTTTTAACGGAACAAGACCCGGTTTTCAGTTTCCAACCTTATTCATGTTTAAAACAAGTGATGTTGTTGGATAAATAGCCAGTTCATGTAGAAGGCTGAAATGGGGGTGGCCAAATCCGGCCAAAGTGGCAAAAGAAAAAAAAAACTGATAACAGATGTTAATGCATGCTAATGGTAGGCTTAAAGTATGCCTCGTTCATGCACTTTCTACATCAGCATTTCCTTCCATATTCACTATCACTAGCTCTCTCTTAAGTACTTTTTTTATTTTTTTTGCAGGCAAAGTGTGTGGAGCTCTAAGCTCCTCATGGCTGCATATGCAGAACGACAACAAACAAATCTGCTATAAATTCTACAAACCATTTATGAATCACTTTGGAACTACATGTATTACATTAAACATTTCCTGTATCAGAGCATTAGATAAACCCAGAAATTTACAAACCAACTCTGCCTGAAATTCAGCTCAACTCCACACAGTCTGAAAAAAGTGTATATATATACAGTATATACAACCTGCCGTCTCTTGCCGTGTCGGGGCGGAGTGCGTTTCTGTGTGTGTACAGCTGTGCAGCTTCTGTTTAGACTCGACTCCAGGGACGTCGCTTGACAGTAATCCTACTCCAGCCCTGATCTTTCAAACACACTTACAGCTACAGTGTACGATACAAAAACAAAGAAATGCTTCAAACTCAAAATCGATTATGACTATAAATAACGCTAACTAGCCATTTGTTAGGGACGCATAAGTGGAAGACATCCCTCACCTAGCCTGTTCAATCAATAGGCTCTCATTAATGTTATCCATCGTCATTATCATCTTGCTGTTAAGTGCAAGGCTTAACCTTACAGGAGCGTGAAGTTCCTCATGATTGCATGTTTCAGTTGCATCTCTGCACTTCTGCCATTAGTAATTCATGAGCTTCTCTTTTTTGAATTGAGCTGGGAAAAGGGAGGAAATAAAACCATTTCTCTGCATTTTTCATATTCTGTGTCAAAGTAATTAGGACCGCTGTATTTAAAGGAAAAACTTGGTATCACGTCCTCCAGGGAATGAGAACAAACAGGAAGCATTTTGTGTGTGTGTGCAACTTCCATATTTATCTCCTTACTATGTGAGCGTTTATGCATTTAAAATAATTAAACTATTTTAATGAAGCTCAGCGTGCAATAACAGTCTTGAAGTGTTTAATTATTTTAATAGTTTTGATTCCGCTGTAATTCTTCACAACGTTCATCAATGGTGAATTATATCTTCCTTTTATTACAAGCTGTAATAGCTCATTTTGCAGAATCCCAGCGTAATAAATAAAGGTCTTCTTATGTTGTTTTTGAGTGTGCTTTAAAAGGCATCTACTGATGTCTATGGGCTTTAAAAAGAAAATTAATTTGATTTTGACTAATAAAGCATCTGCATGCATCCATTCAAAGATGAAAGAACTTGTTTACCTTGGTTCATTAAATCTGGGACATTATTGTGAATTAATTTGCAGTATCATACAGGTGGTGAAGTAAATATCAGGCATAATTTAGTTACATATTTAATTATGTATAATGTAAATTAATATGACATAATTATAATGGAAATTTATCCTTAAAGCTGGCAGTCGCTTAGTGGGAAGAGATTTACACCATGACTGCAGCTTAGAGAAACGGGGCTTTAACTATTTTCTGACACAATTATATTGTACTGCTTTTTGACATAATATAATGTGGGCTATGAGTCATCACTGTTAATTAATGCTTGATAATGGTCGATGTTGTATTGCACTGCAGGACATCAGAGCATTCATGAGGTATTAGACAAAGCGTTCTCCCAAATACTCACTTTTAAATAAGCATTCATTTGAAACAGATCAAACTGTGAGAGACAGTGAAAAGAGCGAGAGCCACAGCTCCAGTGTTGAGGAAAAGGCCTGTTTTGTATGTACAGACACAGAGCTCATTACAGAAGAGGCAGAAGCCAAATCCTTCAGTGCCCGTAGGCAGGGATTTACCGGGGAGGAGATAAAAGCTGGTTCATGATCGCAATAGAAGTACATGCTTGGTCACTGCACTTAAACACTTCATTGTTTTGGCATTCAGTTGAAATAGTGCTTTGACGGAGCTGTGTGAATACAATTGTTTCTGTCAAATTACATCTCTGTTCTCATTATAGAAAGGAGTTTTGCTGTTGCCGCGAAGAAAGTAAAACACATCGGCGGGCCGACTAAGTTGGGAAGCTGTAAGTGGCAATTTTACACGCTTCGAAACGATCGTTGTCAACACCTTCTATGTGGTTCGCAATTGCTTCTAAAATGTGTGACCTCTAGTTGCATGAACACAATTCATTAGCACGATGCAAGGGCATCACTGAAGGCTCCTGCTTAAAATAGCAGCAAAAATCATTTTGATTCATATTCTTGAGTATGTAGCTGTGCATTCATGTGGGCAAAGTATAACAAGCGATTTTGCAGTACTAACAAAATCAGTCTCCGCAGCACTTCCTTTTCTACTGTAGGCATTGACATCGATTAGATGCATTTGATTTGCTCCCCTTCATTTACTTTAATTGTGCAAGCTGTTTGACATTCCCCGAAGAGTCAAGAATTGTGAGGAATGCGGCGAGAAATATATCAACGCTAGACTGCGTACATGACAGATATTCTTGTTTGACTGCGCTGACTTTGTAATCCCATGAAAGTATAACTACCTTGAGGCTGCACTTGTGTAGGCTGGTATACATTTTCTTGAAGTCTGATTACAGAATTAACAATACGCTAAAAATCAAACCTCAAGGGGTGCGGATGGGACATGAGCAACAAATAAACAAATACAAATATCCTCTTAATAACTTTCTGGGGTTCTGTTGTTTCCCAAATTATGTTTAATATCAAGAAGATTGAGTATGCAGATACACTGTATACTGCAGAGAGCAGCCCCAGAATATGGAGTAGTGCTCATTACGTATCCCTCAGCGTTTAATATTTGTAGAACATTGTAAAATGACGAAAATTAAACTGCTCGGATTCATTAGCTCTATGTGTTGCAGCAATAAGAAAGTAATTAAACCACTGCAGGCATTATGATGCTCCAGTTAAGAAAGAGGCCACGTTTTTTTAATTTGTTTGTGCTGTAATGAAAAATGGATCCGCAGATTTTTTATAATGTTGTTTTAGATTGGCAAGAAGACAAGAGCCGTAATGTCACTTTTCAACCTCTCACAGATTTACAACATCCCCAGTGTTTGTTAAAATATTACATATATTTATAATTGCAAAAATAAATGTCCTGAACAGGGTGACTCAAAATTTTCTCTTATTCAATTTTCTAAAGAACTTACAAGATTCTTCATCAAAAATTTACAAAGCAATGAGAAAGGCAGTAGAAAGCAAAAATAGAAAGAAAGGAAGAAAGAAATGAGGACATGAATTTGTGCTGTACAAGAACAGTGTATCATATTTCCAAGCAACGTCTTATTGGTTTGTTTATTGAAGCTGGTGGAAAAACTCATTTTATGGATAGTAATAAACCTCTCTCTTTATTGAATACACAGATCAATTATAGACTGGGGAATCAAAACTGTAATATTTTTTCCCCTCCTGTGAGCACAGACCCACAATTCTGCTTCGTCTTATGACAAAGAAAGGAACCTCTGTCCAGATATAAAAGAACACTATGATAAAAAAAAAAAAAGTTGAATTGATTCCTTTTTGTCTGTTTATTTAAAAAGAACCCCTTTTTTCATTTTGTGTCATGACTGTTTCATGTTTTTCATCCATCTGTTGCCAGAGAGCTTTGGCATGCAGCTTTCATCTCTACTCTATCATCTACATTTTGTTTTGTCCCCGGCGAGGACAAACATAATTGAACATACCTTGTTCAGAGAAACAGAAACATCCTGTTACAATCAGACTTGGAGAGCAGGCGAATTAAAACTATGAGGCATCAACAATAGATTGAAACTGAAACAAGCATTAGACTAGTTGGACAGAGAGATGTGAAAATAACATGACTCATAGGCCGGCAAGGTCACCTGACGTTCTGTAGCTAAAAAAAAAAAAAAAGACACATAAAACAGTGTACGCACACTATTCGACAACTTCCAAAATCAGCTTTGATTAGGCAACTTAGCTTTGTTCAACCGAATGTGCTCTAAATCATGTAAACCCCCTGCTGATGCCTTCCCTGTGAACTCGTAAACAGCGGCTGGCTGAATTTTCAAATCTGCCAATTTGATTAACGTCAAAAAAGAATAACCATCAATTACTTTCACAGCGACTTCCTGACAGCCAGTTGCCCATGCGCTGCGATATTTGATTTCACATTAACCAACTGCTTACATGAATTGTGGCACATTTCATGCTAGCTGGCAGCTCGCTATCTCTTGGTAAATCTGTTTCTTATTAATGTAAATAAGTGGCTATTGTGACATCCTCAGGAGAAAATTAAAACACACTTATATAGATATTTATGCTCTTTGAACTGTTAGATTGTACATTTGTTCAATAAAATATGTGGATAATAATGGATAAGTGTGTGTTGATTTTATTCATTTAGCAGCTGTTTTTATCCAAAAATATTTATTTAAAAAATAAAATAAATAAATAAATATATATATATATATATATATATATATATATATATATATATATGTGATCCTGGACCACAAAACCAGTCACATGGGTACATTTTTTGAAATTGAGATTTATACACCACATGAAAGCTGAATAAATAAGCTTCATCTTGATGTGTGGTTTAGAGGGATAGGACAATATTTGGCCGAGATGCAACTATTTGAAAATCTGGAATCTATGGGTGCAAAGAAATCGAAACATTGAGAAAATCGCCTTTAAAGTTGTACATTTATGTTCGCGATTGTGCTGCATTCACTCACAAAAATAAATGTTTTATATATTTACGGTAGAAAATTTATAAAATATCTTCAAGAAACATGATCTTTACTTAATATCCAAATGATTTTTGGCATAAAAGAAAAATCGATAATTTTGGCCCATACAATGTGTTGTTGGCTATTGCCACAAATAAACCTGTGCGACATATATATATGACTTAAATCTGCAGTCCGCAGTTTTTCCTCTGTCGCCATCTCTGTTCGAATTCTGCAATTGCAGTCATTCGCGGAATTATCAACTTTACGTGAGTTGTACTTCGACACCCTCGACACGGCACAGCGCGGATGAACAATGTTTGAGGAGAGTGTGCAGCTGTCAGTCACCACGCCGGTGTGGATACTGGCATTCAGAATCACAGATTATTCTTTTTGGAAGTATGACCAACATAATAATTTTCACCGGAAAATGTAATTTGAACAAGTAAGTAACATCCACTTTTGTTCTGGTTCTGACATTGCAGTAAATCGCGCTGATTAAATAAAAAAATCGCTTATCATATCACGCAAAACCGTGCAAATTATACATTGTTCTCAAATTGTTAATGTTAACAACGTCAGCATTGCGTGACTACATGTAATGTCCTTCCGATATGTATCCTTGTTTTCGCATGGGTCTGGTTGCAGTCTCTTCTTTCTGTAGCCACTCCGAAGTCCGAAAGAAGTCTTTTGCATTTTACAGCGGGTGAGTCTCTAGTTGTCACTGGTGATTGTCGTTTGAACCTTTCTGGATCCGCCATCAAATTGATAAGTTTAATTATATCAAGTGCTGTGAGAAAAGGCTATAAATCTCCACCTCCAACATCCTCACACACAATATAGCCTACTAGCCGAGACTCCTTCTTTATGTGTACAGATGTGACGTAATGACGCAAAGACATGCTCGAATCTCCCGCGGAAATCCACCATTACCACTGGTATTAAAAACATTTACAAGCTTACCGCTTTGAATTGAGCTAAGGCAAGCAGATAGTTTTGAACACTGGCTGCTTATGTATTTTCTCAGATAAGTATTTTGGATAATGTTTAACCCAAAAAAAGCTACGGACTGCAGCTTTAAATTCTAAATTATTTTCCTATGAAATCTGTTTAAATGGAAAGATAGTACATTTAATTAAGGATCAGATATTCTTTTTATGAAATCTCTTGTCGGAAATATATATTTGATTTATTTTCTTTTATAAATCTTCCTCTCTTGGAAAAAACATTCAAAGAGTTTGTAGCTCAGTGCAAAGTGCTTTAAGAAGTTTCTCCATTTTGATTTATTGTTTTTGTATTGTAAGGCTATAACGAAGTTGAACATAAGGAATGAATAATAGATATGATTATTGACTATATCCACAAGCAGGTCTTAGACCAGAAAGCTCATCAGCACCTGTCATGCGGTACAGGAGTGAGAACGTCAATGAGAAAGAAAAAAGATAGAAAGACAGGCGGCAAGTGAAAAGAAAGGAGAAAAAGAGTAAGAGAGGGGGAGGATGAGGCGGCCACACAAGAATCGACTCTGTAAATCAATTCTTCAGCCAGGTTTCACAACAGTCTGAAATCTTCTATCATCATGATGAAGTATGAAAACACAAAGGAGGAGAAAAAAAACAAGACTTTTGTTAAGTTTTAAACATCAATATAATATCTGTGCTTCTCTCTAGATAAGAATGGCAGCCCATGTTTGTGCAAGAGGTGCATGCTGCCGGAGAAACCACCAAAAACAACACGTTAGCTAAAACGGAATAGGAATTTGTCTTCTGATCAGGTCCTCTTTTGTTTTTAAAAAAAGAAAAAAGGAAATGATTGCATTGTGGTGAATGGTGATCTGTCCAACGGGAAGGTTAAACAAAATCACAGCACTGAATATCATCTCTCATGCTTTTGCTTTTACACAGCATTTCTTCAGGAACTTCAAACAAAAAAACAAATTGACCAGCTAGAATGTGCATTTGTTTTCTCCACCAAAATTGTTTTTCTAAAAGAAGCCAAACCATCATTCTTGCATGGCACCAAGCAACATGCAAACTGAAATAGCATATTTTCCAGGCAAGTGTTGTGAAATTACTCCACTCCAGGTTATTTGTTCCTCATTTGCTGATTCATATGTTACTGTGAGAGAATTGAAAACAGACGCTCAAGTTCTCACCACTCACATACTCTGGTCTGAAATGTAAAGAACACAGATGAAACAAACAGTGAAAAGTAAGTCCCTGTTTCACTAACTTTTAGCATTTTTGGAACGCAGATTGTCCAATCAGAACAGATGGATAAAGGAACAGTCAAAACATTTTTCACACCTTGGAACTGATTCTTTGCAGCTGTGAATGACTTTATGTAAAATAAATATTCAGGGAGTTGTGACCATATGCCATAATCCTAAAGCTCAGCATTTTAAACTGCCCCTATTATGCTTATATGTGAATATTACCTTTCATGCAGTGTGTAAAATAGCTGTTTGAGAATAGGTCTGAGGGTCTAGAAAGTTTTAAAGATTGAAGTTCACAACAAATAAATGTATTCTCTCTCTCTCTCTCTCTCTCTCTCTCTGTCTCTCTCTCTCTCTCTCTCTCTCTCTCTCTCTCTCTCTCTCTCTCTCTCTCTCTCTCTCTCTCAAAAAAAAAAGAATTGATTCTGAACTGCTGAAACGAGTCGTCAGCAATTCCAGTCTCACTTCCTGTTACATACCTACGTAACAATGTAACAAATTTGCGTAATGCCAGCCTATATGATCTTTATTGGCTGCCCGCAGTGACGTCTACTGTGACCTGTCCTATAGTTGTAGTTGAGGCCTGGAAAATTTTGGTTCGTGTTGTTGACATGTCGAGAAGATGCTGTTTTAAATATCCACTTTGTATGCGCTTCAAAAGGTTGAGGACTCGCGTTGGATTTGATTTGCCACTATCACTGTGTATCAAGTTCTGAGGAAGCCTCCAGAGCTGAAATTCAGATGTGGTAATAGGCATTTTGTTTCCGACACACGCTGTAAACAGTAGACCAATCACAACAGACTGCAGAGGCATCTGACCAATCAGAGCAGAGTATAGGCTCGTGTAAAGGAGGGGTTAGAGTTACCGTTTTCTGAGTTTTTGAGAAATGAGGTGATGTGCAAATATTATGAGAAAATTAAAGTGTTTTTTTTACTTTTGGATGCATGTAAAGCTATTAAATAGGAGCCCTCCATAAATTTGGAACCTTTCAAATAGCAAAATAGGGGCACCTTAAAGAACGTTCATTAATAATTTTGGGAGTTATTTTAAGTTATGGAACACATTAACACATATGGTCAGAGATAAATCATGTTTTAGTGATGCTATTTATATTTTTGCCTGCACCTCCCTTTTTAGTCAGTCGAGCATCTTGCTTCTGTGATCAGTCCAGCCCGTTGTAGTATGATGTTGGATAACCCTTAGTCTTCACTTGAATGTCATGTTGAAAACACCCTCCAAAACAATGAAAGCTTTGGAAAGTTCACACACTTTTTGGACAATGTTGTGGCTTTTATTTGGAGCTCTGGGGAAAATCGAATCTATTTCATGAAGATTACTCTCCTAGAGGCTGCAGATGGCTCTCACCGGGTTACATGCTTTTGATAATTGCTACTGCAGAGAGGCCTGAGGTTACAGCAGAGTAACGGAGCATTCCGAATGAGAGCCATCAAAGTGCTTTTCATTAGCCTTCTTCAGTCTCCTTATCAATTAACTCCTTTAAATCACACATTCACAAAGCTACCCAGACGTTCGGCGAATACGGAACGGGACGTGAATAACTCTATAGTGGAGCGCCATCATCAAGACAACCACCAGACATCTCACCTTCACAGAGAGTTATTCTAGAGGGAGTAGGCCTGCATTCTCAGCCTTTCACTTTGCGGTTGTTTCTAATAGCCGTGATTATGCATTCTTAGTATTGGACTGACTTTATCAGCTCGAAAAACAGTGAGGTGGGAGTTTTCGAATGAGACCCTGTTTTGTCCCCGTCTGACAATGAGGCTGCAATTACTGATTTGCCATTTCCAGTGAGTCCCATGCCTATTGTTTTAAAAGGTGCAGAGGCAATGATTGATGTGGATGTTTTTGTAGCTGTAATAGAAGTCCTGTCACTGACAGTGAAGATGTGATGGCCGCATTGTGTTTTGTGGGGGTATCCATCTATCAGATTGTCATATGGTGGCTTGCTTTGCACCGATAAGCTAATTGCCTTTTATCAAATAAAAGAAAGCAAAAATTGTCAGATCGATAAGACTATCTTTAAAATGGCCTAATTGCTTAAGAAATGGGTGGAGAATGTGTGAATGCGGCTATTAGAAAATGTTTGCAGGGATAATTCGCTCATTAAATGCATGCCTTGATCCACAGATGCACTGATACAGTTAGCACTGAAATCCAGCGCTTCAATTCTACATTCACGGCACGCGTGACAGAAGAACACAGTCTCAATAGGGCTCGAGATAACCCCTAACTGGTCTAGCGTATATTTAAAATTCAGTTCTAGCACAATAATTCAGTTCTTATAGGCTTCATGATCACAACCAACATGCTACTTATAACAACTCATAAATCATATACACTGTGATGGCCATACATTTGCATAAGGGTCCCTGAGATGAGGGTCATATTTGGTCAAGCATAGTATTTTTTATCTTATAGAAAAATATATAAATATTATTAATATTTGAAAACTTATGGTGAAGCTTGTAGTTACATGTTACTTATAGTTACATGTTATATATATATATATATATATATATATATATATATATATATATATATATATAACATGTAACATGTTATACAAGTAACATGTAACTAAGCTTCACCATAAGTTTTCAAATAAAAGAAAGAATGTATATATATGAATGTATATATCGTGAATGTATATATATATATATGTATATATAATCATTCAGATGTGTACACTGACATTTTTCTTACTTTTTACTTGATGGTTACACCATATGACTTTTTGAGAGTCATATTTGAAACTTTTCTCAATTTTTCAAAACAACATGAAACAGCGTTGTTGTTGTTAACCAAAACTAATTTGATTAACTGAAATAAAGCTGAACTAAAATATAAATATTAGATGAAAAAAACTAAAGCTTAAAAAATTTAAATTGAACTGAAACTGAAGTAATATTATTACTAAAACTATAACTGAAATAAATATAAATTTAAGCTAAATAGAAATGTTTAAAAAGCATACAACAAAATTATTTAAACTAAATTTAAAATGAAAATATAAAAATAAAGGCTAATTAAAATTATTAATAAATATAATAGTCGGCTATATAAATAATATTAATACAAAAAGGGTTTTTATCTCTTTTAATTATTGACAGTTATATTTAGGCCTGCTATTGCCCTATAGAATGAACCACTAGCAGAGCAGTTCATTATATACAGAGCATCTCAGTGCAGCTCATCTCTTTCCGACAGGTGACATTTGGATAATAATGGTTAAATCTGACATAATTATTTCGTCTTAGGCACAGACTTCTAGTAACGGCTATAAGAAGATGCAGCGATGAGCTAATTTACTGTATTGTCAGAGGGGCTATCATGGCATCTTATTAGGCTGCATTGCAAATCCTAAGCTAAATGATCTGTGTCTGGCCTTCCGAGGGAGAAAACAGCATTCTGCAGCACAACTTCCACCAGCGCAAATGAGATGCAAGATTTGAAGAGAAATCCTCTCCCCCATACAGATATAAAAGCAAGGACGTGCACACAGCCGCCTCCCGATCCAAACATTGACTCATCAACACACGCCACCTGTGAAAACACCAAGCTATTTTCACAAGAATAAAGAGATGTACCAACTTGCACGTTTTACTGTTATGTGCCACACTTAATTCCAGCACAGTTGTGTGCGTGTGTTTGTCCTAAACCTACAATTTATCACATAAATGCCAGATAAACCTAATCACTATGCTAACATTTGCAGCTCCAATTGTGCCAAACACAGACGCGTTAATTAATCTAATGTTCTTGCGGCAGACGCACACAGTCACACATGCAGTCACGCTGTGGGAGTGATTTGTAAGGCACCATGTGGGGCTCTAATCTGCGGGTTGCAGCGGGATCTTTACAGCCTGTTCACGGGCCCGAGTGGCAGAAATTAGGCCCAAATTCAATCAGTCGTCCAAGCAGTCCCGGGCCTTTCCTGCAGGCATCGAGGCGCCCTGGGACACGAGCTCCATCTGCACTAGGGGTAAAGAAAGCTTGCGCTCATGGCGCTGGGGAGTTATGAGTATTGCAGGCGCCATCTCTCCGCACATTAGTGTCACGGCTAAACTAAATAAGGACTCGGGTTTGAGTGTTTTGACGAGGAGTAATTTAATTTAGGGAACAACGTGGTGTTGTAAGTCACAAGGATGAGATGCTGGACTGCATCTGGAAAAGGGTTTATCTCAAGGGAATACCAGAACATTGAGTCAAAAAGAAATCACACCCTGAGATTATATTCCTGCAGACAGCGTTCGGATCTCTGTATTTCTGTCGTATTTGGAAGCTGGAGCCAAAAGGAAAAAAATGGCAGAGCCAAACAGCTCCTATTTATCGAGTAAGTTAACTTTCATACGGTCATTGTTGAGGGATTTTTGCAGTGGCATCGTGTGCTGAGTGCTCTGTATTACCCGATTGCATCAACTAATCCGCCAACCTATTTGCTGAGGAATATACAGAGCAAGACACTGGAGAACTTATACGCGTCTGACTTGGTCGTCTGTGAAATTGATAAGCCACAAGAGATCGACCATTTCTTATGAAATGTGCCGAGCGACAAACATGCATAAAACACCGTGGAACACAGAAGAGCATAGCAGGAGCCATATGCACTGTACTCAGGTAAATTGTCTGCATATTTCAAATATAATTCATCATCCCCAGCTGCAGTCCTGGCATATTCATTTTTCTCTCCCTCTCTCTCTCTCTCTCTCTCTCTCTCTCTGGATGCTGAAGGATTGTGGGCGATGTGATAGGGTGCATGTAGGTTGTCCCTTGAGGCCAAACTGACATGATTGGAGCATCCCATTAAAACCAGAATGAAAAGTCCTCACAATGGGAGAAACTCTTGGGAGCAAAATCGGCCCTGGAGAACGCATGAATCCCATGGTTTTCATCAGCAGGTGAGAATGCGATCTTGCATACCTTATAGTTTGCAGCATTCGTGCTATTTCAAATTGATTTTGCAAGAGTGATATGTACAAACTGTGCAAAGTAAAAGAAAAAAGGTTAGACGTAAAATGAAAAGCTAATCCGCAGCCAGAGCTGATCCTTTCGTGCAAATGGAGTGCAGGTTGTAGGAGCTTTAGCCGCATCAGTGCAGGGGTTTGTGATGCAGTGCTCCATTGGGACCTAATTTACAGAGAGAGGTGCTCCACAATACTACAGAGCAAAACCCCAACAAACAAACTACTTACCAATTCATTTATTCCGGCACTCATGCACAGGAGACACAACTATTTTCACTTTTACCTTGTGCTACAGGAGCACCGTTTCTAATGCAAAAGGGTTTTTTTTTTCCTCTGCAAAAATCTTTTAAAGAGGGAGAGAAAGTCAGCATTCAAATAATTGTTCAGGTTCTTAGCTGCATACATTCATGCGTATAGATTTAAGGTTTGGGTTCAGTAGGCAATCTATAACTTTAAATATTCATATCAAGTTTGAAAAGAATGCCTTTAGCTTTAGAGAAATATACTTCTTCAATGCAGTAGAGGAGTTTTCATGTGACTTCAATAAGGTTGATTTATTTTAAATCATAAATATGGTTGTTTTGAGTTTAAAGGCCTTTAAGAAAACATCCAAATTATTTTATTATCATTACAATTTCAGAGAAAATTGAATTAGGAAACGTGAATTTCTCAGTATGCAATATGTCCACGGTGCCTTTTGATTGAATGACCTTGAGCTGACATGCACTTCTCAAACGATGATTCGTGGTTTCCAGCATGATTTGAGAATGTTCCAAGCGGAAGCATGACAAATGTGAAAAGGAGTTTACATGCTCAGTGTCACAAATTTGCTTATTTGATCAGTGACCTAGAAAAAGTGCAACATCTAAGCTATTCTTACACAGCACTGCTTTGGGGTACTTGATTCTGATTGGTCAATTGAAACATTATTTTGTAATATTCGCTGTCATCCTTGACAAATCTGTATATCTTGGGTAACTGAAACTACTGGCACTACTATATGACACACCCTGGACTCGCTCTCTCTTTTTCTTACAAATGCGTCTGGCATCTTACGCAAAAGCTTTAAGATTTTGGTAAAATTACATTTAAGTAATATGTCCTCATATTTTTTTTCTTTAATTTGGCGAATAACCCCCATCACTGTTTAATTTGCGATAATGAACATTATACTTAAATTTCCGTGTTTAAATTTGTTCAAAATCCTAAAACTTTGTTTTTCAACATGACATGTATCTAGTGTATCCGGATGTTTTGTATGCTATCACTCTCTTTTTCTTTCAGATGCTGAATGCAGCGTACATTTGACTTCACAGTAAAGCTGTCATTTGTAACCACTCTAAGCAAAATAATAGATTGGAAGGTTTGGGAATATTATTCAATTTTACAGCCCGTCGTGAAAGAGGGTTTTCACTTCCCTCACAGATGAATCCGTCTGCCCAATTGCTGTTCCTGGTAATACACAATAAACAATATCAAAAGGCATTTTTGCAGAACAGGAAGGGCAAGAATTGATCACGCTCTTCCATTACTGGAGCACAGGGAGAAGGAGAGATGAAAGAACATCAATGTGGAGAAAATGTGCGAAGCCACAGAGAAGCACTGCCCGGCATAATGACTCAGCTAGCGCTCAGGGACCAACAACTTTCTGAAGCATCTCAGACATTAGGCAGAGAGACGGGATGCTCCTTGCCCAGTGCTCCGGCTGTGGGCGCTGCCTGATGCAATTAAAGCGAGCCCACAGTGCCTGTGCGCAGACGCAGTGAGATGCCTCATTCTACTGAGGTACTGTATCACATCAGTGTTGTAGGGGCGACCGGGTCCTAATCTACACTTTTTCAACAGCCGGCACACCATGCATAATTAACACACATTACTAATTCAAACCTAAAGTGGTTCCCATGTAATCTACTGCAGTTCACTTTAATTAAACACATGTACTCTCGAACGATCTGCAAATTCGAATGAATAAATAAAGAACTGCAGTGAACTTGTGGTCATGTGCAGCCATGGACGCATAAACTGAAAACAATGGGATGGGATCATTTCAGGGAAATAATCATTTGAGATATAGTGTACCCAAAATGTTTTTTGGACACTTAAAAAAAATCATTGCATGGAAAACAAAATATAAAAGTGGCATCTCCAAACAAATGGTAACTTCTTTTCTCTGAGTTAACTTCAGTTTGCTGAGCTACTGTAGTTTTGCATTGACTTTTAACTATTGGTCTGAAGGTGATTTTTGGTGGATGTATATAAGTTAGTTTCTCTCAAGTTCTCTCATCACATTAACTAATAACATATTACACTAACAATTTTGTCTGAAATTTCTTTAAAAAATTGCATATGGAGTCTTATGTACTTTAAAATGAACTTTTTAACCAAAACAAAACTTTTAATAATATACAAATTATATATAAATCAAAGGGAGAAACGCAAAAGGGAAGGACGTTCACTCGCGCTCCCGAGAGCCTCTCTTCAGTTCAATGACTCTTGAAATAAATGAATATACAATGTTCAAGGTAATGGTGAAAGAGCCAATCTGCACTGTAAATGTCGATGTGTCATGCAAAGAAAAGGGACTAATTCAAACTCTCAAATATACTTTACAATCAAACTATCATAAGTGTAGTTTTAATGAGCCCTCCTCATCTGTCGACATGATGCTGGTGCAAGATATCCACATTGATTAGATGCTTTCTTAACTGCTACTTTCTCACCGCTGCCATTTTTGTTGTTTGTTTATTTTGTTATTGAGAGGATATAAACCTTGCTCTTAGCAGCGTCGGGATGTTCATTATCTGTATTTCGCTGCAAAGGTATTTCCAAGTGAAGAAGAAAAAAGAACTTTCCCGTGAGTATATCGGGGCCTTGAAACACCTTCAGTCTCTTGTGCGTTACGTGTGCACGAGTGCCTGCATGAGCAATAAGTTGCTGCAGTTCACTTAAAGGGATAGTTCACCCAAAAAATAAAAAATTCTGTCATCATTTACTCACCTTGTCGTTCCAAATCCGTAAGACTTTCTTTCATCTTCGAAACACAAATGAAGATATTTTTATTGAAATCTGAGATATTTTTGTCTCTCCATTGACAGTCTATGCAACTACCACTTCAACGCTTCAAAAAGAGGTCATAAAACTAAGTTTTGAGTGGTTTAGTCTATATTTTCTGAAGATCATGAATGTTTATGTAAATAAAAGCCTAATTTCAATTTGTTCATCATATAAAGCAACCATGTCTCTTCAAAAAATTTTTTACTAAAATGCTTGATTCATATGGATTAGTTTTAAAATCTCTTTATGAACTTTTTGAAGCGTCAAAGTGGTAGTTCCGTAGACTGTCTAAGCTAAGGGACAGAAATCTCAGATTTCATTAAAAATATTAATTTGTGTTCCGAAGATACATGAAAGTACTGGTTTGGAATGACACAAGGGAGAGTAAATAATGACATAATTTTATTTTTTGGGTGAACTATCCCTTTAACAGCCACAGGAATCATTAATAACAAGGGTGTCTGAATTCTACATAATAGCCCCTTTAGAAAATTTGAAATTTGTTAATGTGTCTTAAGTGTCCAAATATTTTTTTGAGGCAACTGTGTTTTTTAAATCTGCATGACTTTAGGAATTCAAATACAAATTCAATACATATATGATTGATCTTGGGATGTGCATAAATAAAACGAGTTTAAAAGCAAAACCATTATCAGCTGGTGTCCATAAAGTATAGGCTGAAACTCTGCAGTGATTTGTAACCGAACGTTGGAGATTGCCAGGAGCCAGGCTGAACTTTGACCTCTCCTGAAACACATTATTAAGATAAACCCTTTAAAGAAAAGTCGGCAGACTGGATTTACTCTATTGTGCTTTAAACACAGTAATGGAAACAACCCCAGTGGGCAAGCCTTTGCTGGAAAGTGTTATCAGACAGCTGACCTACTGAAATATCAGTGTTGTGACCCACGCTGCCCCTGCATTAAAAACAGCTGTCTCCTCACAGAAATCGGCCGGATTGGAAAACGCATCTTTGCTAAATTTGACAAAGGATCCTTAGTGAACCGAAATTGTGTTTTCCATGCAAATGAATTCATTTCCATCTGTCGTCCTTTACTGTTCCGGTTCTGCACAGGCTCATACACGTACACGAAAATTCTGAGGCAACACATTGCGAGAGTGTTGAAGGTAAAGTTCAGAGACAAATTGTGGAGGTGTAAGGAAGGCAACAGGAAAATTATACATCTGTTATATTGCTGCTCAAACATGTACTTTGACACAATTACCTTGTGTGAGTGAATTTTCACCCTTCGGCTTGAGAGAGGTACAGCGTGCTGGTGACAGGTGGGAACTGAGCTGAGGATTGCCTCCAAAGTGCTTGGAGAAATTGACAAGCTGCTAGAGGGATAGCAGCAGTTGATACTTCACTGCCAACAAACATCTCAAGCTTTGTGATATGACTGCAGAAGCCACCTATCACTCTTTTACCGTGTTTACCTGTGTTGTTTGTCATACACTGGTAGCATATACATCTTTAAAATGCTTAATGATTTTTAATTGATCACATTATGGTAATAAAATCCCACTATTTGATTAATTAAAAAAATAAAATCCTACTAATAGGGTGCAGTCAGGATCTTAGTCAGTACTATACTGGCATCCAGTGGCTGATATGGGAAGATTGTTTTCAACGCCTATGGCGATTCTACCTCTCTACACTGGTACACCAACAAATTACCCTCTCTTACATACATGACCACTCACATTTTTTTCATGCACGTGAAACAAAACATGAATAATTCGTGAGCTTGGTCAGCATTTTAAATAGGCTATCAATTTAAATAGGCTACCAAATCCCGTTTATGTTTTTTTTTGGTAATTTGCATACCATGACATTCCAGCTTAAAAAAAGTCTCAATGTTGTTTTGCGTGTGTGTGTGTGTATGTGTGTTTTGGACCTACAATGAAAATCAAAGGGTTCCAGTGTTTTTTGGATCCCATTTTTTTTAATTGTAGCCTATGGACAAACAGTTCTTCAAAATAATTTTTCTGTGTTCGCCGAGAGAGAGAAAAGACATAGCGGCTTGTAACAACATGAGGGTGAGCAAATGACAGATTTTTTTTTTTTTTTTTTTTTGTCATCTCGTGAGAAAACGTAGGATTTTACGAAATTCCAATTTTCGTATGAATTCGTACGATTTTTAGAAGAAGAAAAAAAGTAACCAAAATGATCCAAACTGTGTCAGTCTGGCGAAACGAAAGTCAATCGTACGAAACATGAAAACCAATGCGCCAAACCGTAAAATAGACGATTTTGCCATGAAAGTGTTGGTTCTCCTTGCGAGTGAAGTTGACGTCTAAAATAAAATCCATCATATGTGATCAAAAATATAACCTTTTTTAAGCATCTTGAGTTTAGAATCGCACAATGACTAAAACATGCTATTAAATGTATGCTGAGTGCTGAGACAGGAAGCAGGAGACGCTACTATACTCTGAATGTGCTTACGCTTGTGTATTCAATTACCTCGCCCCAAGTTAATCCATGGTTCAACAACAATTTTAATTTCATGGAAGAGTACACAAATACCTGGGGATTGAAAGATTTCTGCATTTTAATGACCTGGGTTACAGTAGGGCTCCTGCCGGCACCGTCTGCAGACTTTTTTGTGCAATGGCGGTCGTTCTGACTGGCGGAAAATAAACAAACGCTCAGCAATCTATCAATCAAGCGTGTTGCTATGATAACCAACGGTGTGAGGAGGCCACACTTCTCCGCTGAAGTGCTCTCTCCATCAGTAACACCAGCAGGGATTCTCTGGCTCTTTATACACCCGGGCAAGAGACACAAAATCGAGGTATGAACTCAGATAACTGACATGTAGCCTACCTCTAAAATGACTGAAAGCCCCAGTGCTTGAGTTGAGCACATGTGATTATCTTTTGGATAGGTGCTATAAATGTTGTGATGGAAATGAAAGTCAGCATGAATAGCAGATAAAGTAAAATTCTGTGAAACGTACCCTATGTATGTGCATGCAAAGCGTTTTGGAAAGGCTGTGTATAGCCTAAATTTTGGTGTCTGCAGCTTCAAATTCAGAATACAGATTTGTGACTATTGTCTATCTCAACATTCAACTTCACATTTTTATTTGATAGGTCTTACATTGGACCTGTGAGTGTAAATTTGAGCGTATAAGTACGAATATTTTTCAAATTCTTCAAGTTCTCAAATTCACATCTACATGCTCTCGAGGTTTGCTTTTAACACATCCAATGCAACCCATGTGGATTTCCATATACAATTAACCCAAAATCAACTTTTAACAGCAAAGAGGCAGGCAAAGGAAAACTTTATTGTAGCTTGCCAAAGACTAAAATATGAATTTATGAAGTGGAATACTTTTACTCAAGTGAAAGTTTACTCAAACGTGAAGATTCATCTACTGAATATCAAAGGAGAACTTGCCGTTTCACAGAAAAAAAAGGTTATGTGAAAGGATGTTAGTTTTTTAGATCTCAGTCTGTTGCAGCTCTGAAAATAAGTATGAGAAACTCGTTTTACACTCACAAGGGTTTGAGAACCAGACAACAAAGACTATTTACACAAAGTAAATAATATTTACACTAAGAACAAATGTTATAGTTTGACTGTAGTCATTTGCAAATAGTCACAAAGAGTAGTTATAACATCAAAGAAAGCTAATTATGATAAAAGAAATATGAGGGTCAATTTATCCCTAACACACAGGGAGTTCATAATTTCTCATATATATTTTTTTTTTCAGTCTCTGACAAGCTACAATAGAGGTTTTATGTTTTTACACAAATGGTGCATTATTAATTATATTAATGATAATATCAACATATCAATACAGGAATGTTAAGCTATAATGGAATCTGCATTGACAGTTATAACTCGTATTTGTGACTGGACAGACTTGTGTCAAAATGTGTAAACTTGCTCCGATAATCCAAGAATACAGAAAAAACAAAGCTGTCCCTGGTAGAGGCTCATTAAACTCAACTCAGACCATTTTAAATGCTAATTCTGCACTGGCTCGTGGGCATTCTGCATTAATGCCTGCATTTTTTTCTGAATCCAGAAGACTAGAGAGCATCACATGAATATCAAACATTGAGTATAAATTAAATTGGAGATTTTGACTGGAATGACTTTGAGCATCTGATTTAAATTTAAAATTCCAAATGCAAAGCCCACTTTGGAAAATGGAATTTGTACTTCAGAGCCATCAACTCCCTGGGTTTTTTTATTCTATAACAAGCACTTATTATGATGAGAGCTATTAAAGCAGGCAGTAGAGGAGACCGTGCCAGCAGTGTCTACAACGTCAAAAGCCCCTGTGAAATGTCCAACTGACAGCCTCTCTCTTTATAAAGAGACTTTTCAGCAGGTTCTGCCAATGCTAAAGGTCAGATTATGCACATAACCGCTGTTGCTTTATCAGGCCCGTGGACAGAGCCCTACCGAACCTCTCACCAAGAAGTGGTGGCCCTCTGTCTCGTATCGACAGGTGGAGGAAAATATTATGAATACAGACGACGGACACAGTCATGCCTGCTGACATTTCCAATCAATAGGCCTCTATAATTGATCAATCTGCTGCAGCTGCAAACTTCCAAACTGTTTCAACAAATAGCTTCAGACTAAATAGTTTTCACAAGACAAATCGGTGAGCCTAAAAGGGCATCATTAGATATTAAAGCAGAAGCAGCAACTTGTCTGTGCTGGCCTTGGGCGTTCTATTTAGAGTCAGTAATAAATGGTTTGCTCACCAGTATCATCTGTCGCCCTGCCTTGGCAGACACTTACGCTTTTCTCTCAGGGATTTTACCACACACAAAACTACAGCAGAAGGCCTATATTGGCTCATATGAGATGATATTTAAAGGGATAGTTCACCCAAAAATTACAATTCTGGCACCATTTACTCACCCTCAAGTTTTTCCAAAAATTTTATAAATTTCTGCTGAACATAAAAGATTATATTTTTTAAAATACGGGTAACTTTAAGGTAATTATCAGGAACAGCAAAAACAGCCAGAAAGTCGTAGAATACTGAAGGAGTTGGTAGATAAAATTACTTTGGTGAGCAAACTTAAAAAACATATCAAAGTTCAACAGAGAGGAGCTCGCACACATAATAGTACAACATGTCTAACAAAACAAACAAAACATCACTGAAGACGATGTAAAACGAAATTTGGAATGAAATGTTTTTTTTTTTTTTTGCAAGAAATCTTCTATTATGTGTGCGAGCTCCTCTCTTTGTTGAACTTTGATAGGTAAATATTAGGATAGATAACAGCAAACACTATGGGAAAGAAAATAGTTGAAAAAAAGAATAATCATCCTTCATATCGTTCCAAACCTGCGTAACAAAATTTTTTCTGTGGAACAAAAAAGATCTTTTTAAAACAAAACAAAAACTAATTACTGTTACTTTTGATCAAGTTAAAGACATTTATAATTTTCATATTATATATAATCTAATATATTTTACATTACATTATACATTTTATATTATTGCAAAAGATTTTCACTTTAAATAAATGCTGTTCTTATTTCAGGATGCAAAGATTCCTGGGAAAAAACTAAATCTAGGTTTCCACCCAAAAAAAAAAAGCAACAATTTTTTATCTGTTCTCAACATTAATAATAAGGAATGATTCTTGAGCACCATTTCAGAATGATTTACATGATTTTCCATGTAGAACGATTTCTTAAGGATCATGTGACACTGAAGTAAGGGCTCCTAAAAAAATTTGGTGACAGAAATAAATTACATTTTAAATATATTAAAGTAGAAAACCGTAAATATAAATTTTAGTAATATTTCACAATATTCGTTTTTACAGTTTTAAATAAATGTAGCCATAGTGAACATTAGAGACTTCTTTCAAAAACATGAAATCTTACCGACCGAATACTTTTGAACAGTAATGTATGTTTGTACATAAAATCAAATACATGCGTTTAGGTTTCAAGTTTCAAAACGAATAGCATTATGAGACTATCCTCAGCATCTTTCAGCCCAGGACACCCCCTTCTGTATCTCCTCAGACATTACAGAGCCCATTAAATATCCACTTAAACAGAGAAAGCCGAAGAGCTCTTCCATTAATTGTGCTTCTTAATGTACATTACAAAGCAGACTTCATAAAAGTCGTCTTTTTAACTTCCTTGCTGCATCTCTGGGATATATTAAGTGAATAAATTAAAAACCTCCCAAGACCGAGAATATTAAACATTTGGAAACTATTTATTGAACATTTATAACCAAATATCTGTTAAATCCATCATTTATTCTTATTCTTTATGCCTGAATGACAAAGAATAGCAATATTTACACTTTGTATATGGAATGTTGCATGACACTTTAAGGCGCAAAGTCTTTTGGCTTTCATTTGATTGGAACAACAGTGAAAGAAAAAGGTAATGAAGAGTGAAAAATCATGATTTTTCAGCTAAGAGTAAATTAACATGTCTTGAACTCCTCATTTCAAGTTCCTACAAATGAGGCAAACGTTTATAAATTAGACTTTCAAAAGACAAAAATCTTTGTATATTACACAAAACTGGCTCCACACTCCCGGACACATCACAGCTGCGTCTCCTAGGCGACGGTTTTGAAGGTCTGCAGTATCAAGTTAGTTTGGTGGATAAGCCTGTTGGCACTGATAAAGACGTTTATTGCCCTGTGGATGAGAAAGAGAAAAGTCAGTGCTCGGGACATCAAATGACCCATCATTTTCATTGAGAAATGCACTTTCATAGAAGATCTGTAAAACAGATGTCTGCTTGAAACATGAGCACTGCACTTTGAAAAAACATCCATCACTGTCTGCTTGCTTACTTTCCATCTTTGAAGTATGTTTTCAGCGTATCACTGAAGCTTTTGGAGTACTTCACGAACTCCTTCTTTTGGTGTTCAAGTGCCTGGGAAAAAAAAAGCATGATAATATCTGAATTTTCAGCAAGTTGAGCTCAATTGACAGCATTTGTGGCATGTTTATAAAGAATTTTTGGATGGTTTAAAAGCATGTTTAAATTTTTGGATGGTTTGACACTCCAAATAAGCATTGGATTGAGACAAGTGACTGTTAAAAAATGTATTTGTCATTGAATCATTCAAAGAGATTCATTAAAAAAAAATGCTGATTCATCTAGTAATGAAATAAGTCTTTATGAGTGAGTCAATTCAAATGAAATATTTTTAAACATACTGCAGCAATTAACATTTGGTCAGAACCACTAGGAAATAATGTTTTTTTGTTTAGTTGATTAAGAATAAAAAAATAGTGATTCTCAATTTATCCAGAAATGTGCAGCTCTACAATCAACATTACGAGCTGTGAGTTGAGCTTGTATTAAACCCAAAATATATTTTAAAAAACATCCCAACTTGCTTGTGCAAATTGCTTTTCTGTCAAATAAGAAATACTTACCCTGCGATTCTGATACTGATATTTCTTAAACACATTGTTGACTGTGTCCAGCAGCTCCTTTATAGCACTGGCGATGTCTCTGTGGAAATCAGCGAGAGGTCAGGAGTGATGAATACATTTATGAACAGCGAAGCACTGACTCAGCAGTCAGGCAGTGGAGAATGGCAAGATAATAGAGGTGAGGCCCATTAAAATGTCTACAAATCTTTCACGTTTGAACATCTCCTGAGGTCTATGTATCCATGTTATTGTCAGCTATGTGAGATTGCTTAGTCGATTAATTGCTGGCTGATTGCTTGATTAAAACTAAACCACTAGACTTTATGCAAGGCTATAAGAGGGGAAAATCTATAGGCTCCAAACGATTTCGACTGCAGTTATTGCGTGACCATTACTCTAGTTTGTAGTAAGTAAGTTCCACATAAGTATTCATTTAGCGGTCCTCTTTTATCCCAAATGACTTACAGGACAATCCCCCTGGAGCGACTGGAGGTTAAGGGTCATGCTGATTACGGGTCCAGCTGTACGTAAGTTACAACTTAGTCAAGTTTTGACATAAAGGGGCACTAACAACTTACGCACTACTAAATACTTTTGCATTGCACCAATGCACTTAGATGAAACAGAACTCTGCTTACAAACTCAATATTTACAGAAACCTCGACCACGAGTAACCGTTAGAATAAAGCAGCAGACTGACTGAATTGCATCCATAAGCTAGTTTACCAGACAGATATGCCAATGTTGACATCCACACTTGCTTACATTTTAAGAAAGAGAACATTGTGTGAATAAATTACTTTGTTAGCGGCTCTTCAACACAAACATGTGTATCATTCCATGTTGTGCATGTCAAATAAAATCAGTCATAATGATAAGTAAATGTCATTTCTGATGTTTTTGTTTTTATTTATTAATCCTTATCCATTTAAATACAGTTTCTGGGTGTTCTTTACATATAAAAATACCTATTATGTTATTCATGATTAGGTAGTATTATATTTGAATGGGAAATCATTTTTATTGTTAGTTATGTGAGGCAAAGTAAGTTAGAATCAAGGATAAACTGAAATTCACTGCATTTCAACAACTTCTGCTCACGTATTTGAAAACTGCTATTGGATCATTGATGGTGCGTAATATTATGCGGCTATGCATTAAGGCCGTGCCCGTGACAAACCAAGCCTATGTCAAAGAACTAGCGGTCGATGAAAGCTGACAGTGTTGTCGCCTTGCGTTGACTGCGCCTGGGCCAAAAAGCTGCGATTGAACACACCGCAAAGACCGCAGCCGACTGCCAACTACCATGAGCGTTAGGAAATTATGGTCTACATCATCAGGTATCAGTCTATTTTTGACAATCAAAAAGAGAAACCAAAACTAGGACTGCAGATATACATACCGTAAACAAAGCAGTGCTTGCTTACCATTTTAAATATCAATTATGTTGATAATTTTCTCGCGCTCTATTCTCCGACATGTGGAACACACACCGCAAAAACTAGCCCGACAGACGCTTGCCGACCGAATGGAACAAATGGTGCAACAGGATAAAGAGTAGAGTTAGTTACAAACTAGCTAGTAGTTACTAAGCCTCTAGTGTGGACTTTAGGTTCCAGTTTAAGTAGGAACTTAAAAATGGCTGGTGCAACCATATCCAGATCTTTAACACTATGCCATCAAGGTTAAAGGGATAGTTCAACCAAAAATGAAAATTCTGTCATCATTTACTCACCTTCATGTCATTCCAAACCTGTAAGACTTTCCTTTATCTTCAGAACACAAATGAAGATATTTTTAATGCTAGCTTTCTGTCCCTCCGTTGACAGCTACACAACTACCATTTTGACACTTCAAAAAGTTAATAAAGAGATTGTAAAACTAATCCATATGACTCGTGTGGTTTAGTCCAAATTTTCTGAAGAGAATAGATCGCTTTATATGATCAACAGATTGAATTTAGGCTTTTATTAACATAAAAACAGTAAATAAGTAAATAATGAGTTTATTTATTGAGTAAATAATGACAGAATTTTCATTTTTGGGTGAACTAACCCTTTAAGACAAGGGACAGGATCCTCACTTTATGGTCTGTAGGAAGCGCACTCTGTCGTTGATCTCGTCTGGGATTTTACTCAGGATATGTTTGAGGGCTCGTGCTTTCTCGTTCAGGTCCTGGAATTCCTGCTCTGGTCTTTCAATCATATACTCTGTGAAATATGAGTCAGAAACAAACCTTCTTAGGTTCAGATACTGCAACAAGTGCACTTTGATATTTACTGGAAAAACAAAGAGACTTCGATGGCCAATCATAACGTGTATTATTTTGAGTGTTACTGCAGGAAAGATCCAGATATAGGGATTGTACTAGAGGCAAATGACTTTCTTACCCTCCACATCATCTGCAGCCATGCGCAGTAGTGACTCTGTGAAGTTGATCTCCACGTTCTTCTTCTCCAGTATCCTCAAGATGATATCCTGAGTGAGCCCTGGGTTCTCTTTCTCTGCCTTTAGAGGGTGGCATTGATTAAAGAGCATTAAACTCACATTAGTAAACCTCACATTATGTTAAGGATGAAATTAATCGTTTAAAAAAACAAAACAAATGCATCATCACAAGGCTCAGATGAAATGGATAACGTGTCAGAAAAATAAATACTGTACTATCAGCATCTGCCAGCTGATAAATGGACACTTTCATGAAGTCTTACTTTGATAAATGCTGCCCTCAATGTCTGTGCCGCTGACAGGTTTATCCTCTCCAACTGTCATAATATAAAAGTCAAAATCAGACCAGCATTTCATATTCACATACTTTATGATAATACATCAACTGCTGAAAGTTACACTACTGTCCAAAAGTTTGGGGTCAGTAAGATTTTTCTAAAAGTAATTTATACTTTTATTCACCAAATACACATTCAATTGATCAAAAGTAACAGTAAAGACATGTATAAAGTCAATTCAAATATAATGTTAATTTAAATTAAGTGCTGGTTTTTTTAACATTCCTATTCATCAAAGAACCATGAGGGGTGGGGGGCCGGAGGTTATTTTTTAGATTATTACATAATTAATAATATAAAATGGTTTCTTGAGCACCAAATCAGCATTAGAATGATTCCTGAAGGATCATAAGACACTGAAGACTGAAACTTTGCCACAACAGGAATAAATTACATTTAAAAAATAAATTAAAATAGAAAACTACAATAATATTTCACAATATGCTTTTTTCACTGTATTTTTTTTTATCAAATAATTGCAGTCTTTCAAAAATAATCAATCTTTCCGACGCAAAACATTTAAACAAACCAAATGCAGTTAACAGAATGTAAAATGTTTTTTTTTTAACAGTCAGTTTTTAACATAAATTAAGTAAATAAAAAAAAACATAGCATATATACACAGTTTTTTTTTTTTTGGCCTATAAACACTGCATATTGGCTTATACTGAAGTGTAAATGTAAATACCTCATTGAAGACTGGATACATGACTGCATATAATGTCATAGAGACTATTGAATTTGTCTCAGCTTCATTCTTCATCTCTTCCATTGTCATCCTCAATGGAGGCCCACCACAGGTAAAAATGGGCAGTTGAGCCACACAACTCACTCACAGTTGTCTCAAGCGCACTACAACGTTTAGAAGGAATATACTGGATTAATGGATATGTTCCAAGAATGTATTCCAAATAATAACAATCAATAGTACTTTACATATAGCATAGTAAAAATTGTTTGTTAGCAATGCCAGAACCATTTTTAAGAACACTTTGATTTCAAGGAAAGGAGACCAGGGCAATTGTAACACCCCCAAACTGAAGGGGGGGGGGGGGGGGGGGGGGGGGGGGGGGGGGGGGAGGGGGGGGGGTAGTCAGTGTCTTCCTCTAATAATTAAACTTCACACGTGACAGCAGAGCCTCACCTACAGCATATAATATCGACGTTATCGGACATAATCTAACGTTAATCAAACAGCCTAGAAAGTCGATGCTAGTGAAACTATGGTTAATTACATATCCATGATTGTAATGGACGGGTTAGCAGATTATGTAGCAAATGTTTTCTAGGCTCTTTATTATTGAACTGTCCCTCGGGTTCATATCGATTCAGATTGGTTGTTTTTAAACCGTCAAAGCCAAATCTAACAGAGCTCATTCTTGATTTTAGGATTAGCAGCCTAGCTTTCATAGCAAGAGAGTAGCCGGCTGGCTATCAAAGTTAGCAGACAGAGCTGCTCATCTCGACATCTGTAGACTTATAATATGACTACAACAGTGTCAACTGAAATACCTGCTCTCGTCTTCACCAGCACGTCCCACAGCGGAGAGATAAGTACTAAAGACTTCCTAGACGCTTAGCTAGAAAAATTTAGCTGTGTTTGTTTTTTCAACTTCGGAAGTCGGAAGTTTTCTGCGTGAGCTGTGAGAAAGGTGACGACTTCCGTCTCCTCCTGACCAACCGGACTGCACGATCTATGGGCGTTTAAGCTTGTCTCATAATATATTTTGAATGTAATGTAAAATATTGTTTAAAATATTTTTATTTTAAAACAATAAACATACAGGAATTGATCTGCATAAAAATACAGATTTATAATAATTATATGGGCAGAAGAGGAGTAAAAAAAAAGAAAAGAATAAAAGGTGACCATGACATTAATCACCACATTAATCATAATAAAACACACACACACACACACACATACATTAAATAAATATAAATATATATATGTCTTCACATATTCAAATTAATTAAGTTTCCTACTGAGAAGCATAAAACATTCCATATAATTTTAAATGATAATAGAATACTATTACAGAGCTCATGTATTGCTTTAATATTTAATATTATTATGCTTGACAGAGAAAGTACAGATGTGCAAGATCTCAGATGAAAGTAATATGCAAGACAAAAAGTACAAATAGTAAAAAGAAATCTTTGAAAAGCATAAAAACATTTACAGTTAGTATTTTCTTTTTTCCCTCACTACTTCTGTGAACTTCTATCTCTTACTACATTACAACTAAGTAAAAGATAACTGAAAATTAATTTGAAAATATTTATTTTAACCCATATTTAAAAAAAAAAAAATCAAGTACAGAACTGAGGGAATATTTAAAAATAAATAATAATTGCCTATAAGAAATCATTTAAATATTCTGACATAAGGAATGTTTACTTTAGTTTTTATTCACCAGGGTGCCAGTTCATATCGCCTTAGTACGATCAAGAAGATACAATGCTTTGATTATTTATAAATGCTTAACAAATCTTTGTACTTGAAAGTACAAGGCACTTGCACAAGTAGTCACTTAAAAAAAAAAAAAGTGATCACAGTCGTTACACTTCAGTTTTCTGCCAGTGGAGAGCCATTCAGTAAACACTAGAAGCAGTCATGTTCATATCTCATGCTTTTGATTGCTTTCCTCAAGGTCTTCTTCATCTTCTTTTTATCACTGTTTCTTGGAAGCTCTCCTGCTTGGCATCGGTTTCTGCTTCTGGGTTTTCATTCAGTTATTAAGGCCCTGAAACAATTAATTATTTAATGACATTTAAAATCGTCTGTTCTTGAAATGCACTATTTAGTCTGTCTAACATTATAGTGCATGTGCATTCTAAATACAACATTGTTATGCATTGCAAGTACAAAGTTAAAATTCTTTCACTCACTAATTGATTGATAGGAAAAGACTTTTTAAAGGGTTAGTTCACCCAAAAATGAAAATGTCAGTAATTACTCACCCTCATGTTGTTCCAACCCCGTAAGACCTTCGTTCATCTTCGGAACACGAATTAAGATATTTTTGATGAAATCTGAGAGCTGGATCACTCCTCCATACTAGTCCATAGGCTTCTTCAGGGATTGAACTTGCTGGCCTCGAAAAGTTATTAAAGACATCGTTAAAATAGTCCAAGTGACTACAGTGGCTCAATCTTAAGTTTATCAAGGGACGAGAATACTTTTTGTGCGCAAAAAAAAAATAAAAAAAATAACGACTTTATTTCAACTATTCATTTCCTTCTCTGTGGGCCTCGAGTCAATTCACTAGTGTAATAGCGTACGCTTCTGTTGTTGTACGTCACACGCATCACGCACATGACCAGCGTCGGCCAATAGTGAGCCTACGTGTGACGTAGCTCTACGCAATTACAATAGTTTAACTGACTAGAGGCCCAAAGAGAAGGAAATGAATAGTTGAAATAAAGTCGTTATTTTTGTTTGTTTTTGCGCACAAAAAGTATTCTCGTCGCTTGATAAACTTAAGATTGAGCCACTGTAGTCACTTGGACTATTTTAACGATGTCTTTACTAACTTTTCGAGGCCGGCAAGTTCAATCCCTGAAGAAGCCTATGGACTAGTATGGAGGAGTGATCCAGCTCTCAGATTTCATCAAAAATATCTTAATTCGTGTTCCGAAGATGAACGAAGGTCTTACGGGGTTGGAACAACATGAGGGTGAGTAATTACTGACAGAATTTTCGTTTTTGGGTGAACTAACCCTTTAAGCATTTGGCTGACCCGTGCTCCATTACGTTCACTGTAGGGATATTCTTCTCTCTCTTCATCCTCTGCTCTCTTCTGTCTGTCATGCACAGAGTCATCAAGAGTCTAATGGATGTTGCAGTGGGGATGATGGGAACAAGTCATTTTTCATGTACCATTTTGTATCAGTTCCTCAGCACACCAGTCCATCAATGCCTGTATTCCCTCACCTCATCCTCTACATCGTCCTCATATTGCTCATCCGGCTGGTCCTTTTGCGGCTCTGGATTGCCTGCCACCTATTGATATAGTGCATCAGTAATCTGCTTATCATTCCATACCAGTGGGTTTACTTCTTCTGCTGGCAATTGGCAACTTCTAACAGCAACTTTGTCAACAGGTTTCCAGGTTTATAAAATTATATTAAAAATAAAGCATTAAAACTAAAATCAATATGTACAGTATGAAAATGGATGGTAATTTTAAGATTTGCTAAAAGTTATTTGTAAGTGTGTGTTAGATGACGGCATGAGTTAACCTTAATGTAAAAATAGAAATGATACAAACTTCCATTCTAAAGTTTGGGGTCGGTAAGATTTTTTTATGTTTTTTAAAATAAGTCCCTCATGTTCACCAAGGCTGACTTTAAAATACAGCAATACTGAATAAATATTATTACAATTTCAAATAACTCTTTTCTATTTAAAAAACCCCCGTAATTTATTCTTGTGATGGCAAAGCTAAATGTTCATCATTACTCCAGTCTTCAGTCACATGATCCTTCAGAAAGCATGCAAAGCATTTCTTATTATCATCATCAATGTTGAAAACTGTTGTGCTATCTAATATTTTTGTGGGAAGCCTGATAGATTTTTTTTCAGGATTCTTTGTTGAATAGAAAGTTCAAAATAACAAATATATTTTTTTCTATTAAATATATTTTTTGTAACAATATAAAAGTCTTTACTGTCAATGTTGATCCTTGCTGAATAAAAGTATTTCTTTAATTCCTTAAAAAAAAAAGTCCCTAAAAGACTTTATTCCATGAATAATTGAAGATGAGCTTGTCTATACCCTTCTTGAAAACTCACCACAAGCTGCTCATCCACTTCAGGCCTGATCTTGTTCGCATTGGTCTTGTACTCAGTTTCTTCTTCTGCCTCTTCAAATTCATCTTCGTTCTGGTTTTTGGCCCCATTCTCAATGTTCATGTTTTTTTCTCCTAGGTCCTGTTCAAAGGAGCAATTTTAAGAGAGAATAAGTCATTAATAGAAATCTTAAACTTCAAATGATGTAATTTCCTGTGATAAAACTTTAAATAAATTGTAATTTGCACTTCAAAGTCAAATATTTGAGCTTTTCAAGAAATAATACAGAGAAAGTACAGCCATAGTGTTCCCAACACACTGCCTGGATGTTATTGAATAATTCATTTACGACTCTGCAAGCAATTTGTCTACATTCATGCAGTGTTAAGTGGTCCAAATCTTTTTTTCTGCATGTGACACAGATCTAATTTCTGAACAGCATCAACACATTGATCTTTTTAAATCTGATTTGGGCCGCTTTAATGTCCGATTATGCAATTCTTACTGCAAAGACACTCAGTGCAGAGGAACATTTGCAGATCCAAAAAAGACAGAGACATTACTGTATATATAATAACACACACACTGCATTATCATACACACCTTGTTATGCTTTTGAGTGTCCTCTACATCTTTTGCATCTTCTCGTCCAGCCATAACATGATGTGATTGCACAGCATTTCCTGTAATTCAAGAGAAATCAAAACTGGCAACGTACTGTGTGCGTGTGTGTGTATATATATATATATATATATATATATATATATATATATATATATATATAAAACTGTATACTTTAAAGGGTTAGTTCACCCAAAAATGAAAATTATGTCATTAATGACTCACCCTCATGTCGTTCCAAGCCCGTAAGACCTCCGTTCATCTTTGGAACAGTTTAAGATATTTTAGATTTAGTCCGAGAGCTTTCTGTCCCTCCATTGAAAATGTATGTACGGTATACTGTCCTTGTCCAGAGAGGAAATAAAAGACATCATCAAAGTAGTCCATGTGACATCACCAGATACACGTCAGCAGTGTCTTACGTCATCAGCGTCAATGCGGACTCGTGAACGCGGCTTGACAACAGAACCGGAAGACAATACAATACTGAATAAAGTCGTAGTTTTTGTTATTTTTGGACCAAAATGTATTTTCGAATCGATGCTTCAAAACATTCTAACTTACCCACTGATGTCACATGGACTACTTTCATTATGTCTTTATTTCCTTTCTGGACAAGGACAGTATACCGTACATACATTTTCAATGGAGGGACAGAAAGCTCTCGGACTAAATCTAAAATATCTTAAACTGTGTTCCGAAGATGAACGGAGGTCTTACGGGCTTGGAACGACATGAGGGTGAGACATTAATGACATAATTTTCATTTTGGGGTGAACTAACCCTTTAATGAGTTATTAATTGTTGTTTTTGTTTTCCAATCGCAACTAGTTTGCACTTTAGATTTTTTTTTGTGCTAGAACCCATAGCTTCATAAAATACAGTAGTATCAGAAAAGGCCAATACCTGCCACAAAAAAATATCCTTCCTTACCAGCAATAACTGTATCCAAAGCCTCAAAGTGTACTTTGGTTCTGTGAAGTGGCTCTGTCTGTGTCTGTTTCTCTGGGCTTTGGCTTAGCGTGTTGCGAGGGTTAATGCCCAGCTCTTCTGGGTTTGATAAGGAATGTTCCAGCACTGCCTTTCCCCCCTTATCCTCTCCTCCTCTATCCTTTGATGTGCTTCTCTCCTCTTTCTTGCCGTTTCCCTCAGCAAAAATATCAATTTTCCGAGGCTGCTTCATTGCCACTTTGGTCGCATTGTTATTTTCAATCTCCAACACACCTTGAGGGGATAACCCTTTTCCATTTTCCTCATATCCTTCCACCTGTAAAGGAGAAACATCCGTATGACCAAAGTGTGGTGTGGCCTGATGATAAGACACTTGCATTAGCCACAGTCACACATTTACATTATTAAGTTACATGAGTCATCTCATCCTGAAGTTGACAAACTAGCCCAAATGGCCTTTGAATATATACTTCAGCTGCAGTAGGAAGTGAGAATAATTTCAAAAAAGGATTAAGACTTAATCCATTTGTGACCTGAAAGTGTGAACAGCACACATTCATGTCAACAGTAGACTACTCCAACTCCATAGCCTTTCTTAAAAATAAAAGGAAAGAAAAGCCAAATAATGAATGAGGGAGTCTTTTAACGTTGTATGTTGCATTCCCATCTGTACCTTAATGGGCATATTTACCAGCTCCTCATTTAGGCGTTCTACTGTCTCCAGTATATATAGCTGTGGGTAGCAAATTTATCAATTTTTGCTGCTTGGCCTGCACTGGAGGCTTTATTGCGATTCTCTTTTAAATCGCGTCAGCTATTCCACCTGAAGCTTCATTCAAATATTGGATTAGGATGGAATTAAACATTTCTGATGTGATACTTTGTGATGCATGGACTGGGTAATGAAAGTTAAATAGTATGAGACCTGACGCTATGAGAGAAAGATGCTAACTCAGCAGTACAGAGATAATTCAAAACGTAAATTAAATAAACTACCCAGGAGAACATGTACTGAATTTATAATGCAAGATAGCCGCATGTTATATATTCTAACCATCATAAATAATTTTAATAAAAAAAATGAGAATTTTTCATATTACATGATGCTACTGAAGAGATAATACCTGCAATTTAAGGTGAGGAAGAGTAATTTATGTAGTTTAAATGTTAGAATGTGGCACATTATATCCAGTCAGACATAATGACAGTATTAAAATGTTAATGGCATGCAAACATACATCACTCACACAGGGTCAACTGTCATGGGGGAAACACATCTGTAGTATTTACAGCTTGAACCTGTGGCCTGAGGCATAGAAAAAGATGAACCATGAGACTTCAGACATGCACAAAGACATTGCTAGACAGGAGTTTCAAATCTGTCTGCACATTTCATCCGCTGTCTTTGTAGGGTGAGATGGCATAAAATGAGATGAGAACATTAGTGGGTTCAAAGGTTTAGGCTCAGTAATATGTATATTTATATATTTACACACATTTACTTTTAATACAGCAAGGATGCATTACATTGATTAAAAGTGACAGTGAAGACTTTTTCATTGTTACAAAACGTCAAATAAATAATGTTCTTTTGAACTTTCTATCCATCAAAAAATCCCGAAAAAATGTATCACTGTTTCCACAAAAATATTAGGCTGTTTCAACAAATAATACGATTGTTTCTTGAGCAGCAAATCAGCATATTAGAATGATTTCTGAAGGATCACAGGAATAAATTACATTTTAAAATACAACAAAATATAAAACTGTTATTTTAAATTGTAATCATATTTCACAATATTACTGCTTTTCTGTATTTTTATCAAATAAATGTAGCCTTAGTGTGCATAAGAAAATTCTTTCAAAAAAATCTTACCAACCTTTACTGACCAAAAATCTTTACCAAACCGCATTTGAACAGTAGTGTATATAGTCTTAAACAGTTAGTCTAGCTTGATAACAGTCAGCAAATACAAGTTCTGTCATGAAACTCTAGATGGCGCAGGCTGATATGTCCTATTACCTTTAGCCAGCAGCCATATCACCCTGTAGCCCAAGACTGGTTGCCCACTGAAGCTAAGCAGGGCTGAGCCTGGTTAGTACCTGGATGGGAGACCTTCTGAGAACACCAGGTTGCTGCTGGAAGAGGTGTTAGTGAGACCAGCAGGGGGCGCTCACCCTGTGGTCTGTGTGGGTCCTAACGCCCCAGTATAGTGACGGGGACACTATACTGTCAAAGAGCACCGTCCTTCGGATGAGACGTTAAACCGAGGTCCTGACTCTCTGTGGTCATTAAAAATCCCATGATGTCCTTCGAAAAAGAGTAGGGGTGTAACCCCGGCATCCTGGCCAAATTTGCCCCTTGGCCTCTGTCCATCATGGCCTCCTAATCATCCCTATATACTAATTGGCTTCATCACTCTGTCTCCTCTCCACCAATAAGCTGGTGTGTGGTGGGCGTTCTGGCGCAATATGGCTGCCGTCGCATCATTCAGGTGGATGCTGCACATTGGTGGTGGTTGAGGAGATTCCCCCTACCATATGTGAAGCGCTTTGAGGTCCCAGAAAAAGTGCTATATAAATGTAACGAATTATTACCTTAACCATTCTCTTTATGACACAGCTGATTGGTTCTTGCTGTATCAGTAGCCAATAAGCTTGCTGCTCAAACTTCAAATACTTGGTCAGCATTTGGTGTAGCAATTGTAATGCGCTTTCAAAAACCCTCCACCTTCCCCAGCTCCACCTGTATAGATCTGCTACGGGGAATGCATGTATACTATATTGAACGGCAGCAGCATCTCTTACTTGCTCACAGCAGTGTGTAGTTAATGTATTGGCATCAGCAAGCCCTTATTTGGGCTGCAGCAGCAGCAATAACTAACAGCAGCGACACCGTAGCAGATCAAGACCAAACATATCAACATTGTCAAATCTGTTACCATGCCAAAGTTGTCATGACAGAACTTTCATTGCTTTCTTACATTAATAGCAATCAGAATACATCAAGTGTTAAGAATTAGTATTAGGAAAGCCATTATTTTGGAATGCAATTTCAAAATACAATTATTCTTTTATATGCCGATTTGTTCTTGTATTTGTTTAAAACGTTGCAGCATGCAGTAGCAGAATGGTGTACTTCAAGCAATATATCTAGAATAGGTTCTGACAAACTTATAGTAGTAGTCATGACTCTGTTACCTGAGCTGCAACAAGTGCATTTTTATGGTCTTCTAATGTGAGTGTGAGATGATCTTTTGAAGCTTGCAGGTTCTTGTGCTGTTCCTGAAATGGTGAATGGTGTGAATTTCAATATGTCCATCTTGAATATTAGGAGTAATACACACAGAAATAGAGATGTTCGGTCTTGATGACAATTTGTTGGTCAACCCATAAGCTAATTTGCCATGGGTTCCCTCTGGAATTAAAGGGGTCCTGTTATGCCCTTTTACGAAGTCTTGATTTTGTTTTGGAGGTGTACTAGAATATGTTTTCATGCTTGATTGTTCAAAAAACGCATTCTTTTGAACATATTTTACATTATTACAGCACCTCACTCCCCAGTCTGGCTCGAACATGCAGATTTCGATAAAGCCCCTACTCCCAAAATACGAAATGTGCTGTGATTGGTTAGCTGGCCTAGTGTGTTGTGATTGGCACCACTTTTGCGTGTTTGGAAAATGTCCCACCACCCCTCTATAACTGTGAGTTCTTGATGAATAAGGAGGATAGAATAAATTTCAAACCAATTCGAGCCCAATTCAGACCCTGACAATGTTATTGAACAAGAGGATTTCACAGGACGTTTCAGAGTGGTATGTTTTTTGTAAATTTCTTATACATAATATACTGTAGATACGTTGTTATCCACCATGTAATCGATCACAAAACCATGGTTAATTTTCCTACGGGGAGGTCTTACAAAAGCGAGTTTACAAAATCAACAGAAAACCAGCTGTTCTCTATAAAATGTGCAGCACACAGATAAACCTTGGGGTTATAATGTTCAGGAACGGTGTTTAAAATAAATTAACCACAAGTTTGTGAGCCTTACACTGTCTTCTCTAATGCAGCTCAACCAGGCCTCATCCCGTTTTTTTGCGTATTCCGTGGACGCTGATTATTTAAATTAGTAACATCGTTACCTCATCAGATCCGGAAAAAGCACGTTGTAGTCCAAACAAGCCGATCGTTGTACATCTTGAAAAGGAGATTCTGTTAAATAAAATATCTCCTTTTGGAGTGGACTTTGAGCTTTGTAACCGTGCAGATATTTTTTACGCTCAAATGGCAACATTACACACTAACTAAAGTTGAAAAAGCGGAATAGCATAGTCGGACCCCTTTTAAGGTTTTAGAACTACAAACTGAATAGCAATATTATTTATGCAAATTCAAGCTCCCTTTAAACCATAATCACATAATGTATCCCAGAATCCTTTGTAGTTTCTCTGACCTGCACATCAAGTAACTGTGTGTAGATGTCCTGATGAGCTTTCCGCAGCTGTCTGTTCTCCTCCCGAAGGTTGTACACATTCTCTAAAAGTAGGAAAACAGGTGATGAAAGACTCTACAAAATGTGTATGGTCAGGTCAGGTGCATTTTATATGGATGGAAATGGATTTGGTCTGAGCCTTAAATCTGATGACTCTGAATACATCTACAAGAATATAAGTAGCACTCTGGCTTACCTTTCAGTCTGGATATTTCAACCTCCTTCTCTCTCTGCAGGTTGTCTATTTCCAGCCTGTGCTCATCCAGCACACGTTCATGATCCTGCCCTTGATTCTGGTGCTTCTCTTGAAGTTCATAGTATTGCATCTTTAAGTCTTCATGCTGGGACTGATTAGTTGTATGCAAAAGAAGTCGATATCCAAAAAAAGAATTATTCTGTTAATTATTCCATAACTGGAATTACAGAATTATTTTTTAAGAACTACCATTATGAATGTCATCTCACCTTCAGTATTTGGTGCTCTGTCTGCAGAGCATTCAGTCGATAGGTTGAATCTTGCTGTTAGGTCGAACAAAACTGCAAGTTATTATGCATCCACAATAGCTGAAACGGCTCTTTCAGCTCTATCATGTTTACACATCATTTAGCAATCAAAACACCATACGCTTTAAATTACCTTTTCTTTGTTGAGGGCCTTCTGTGATTCCCGCTTAAACACAAGGAAATCTATGATGTATTGACAATCAATAGAGGCTTTTAAAAACAAACATGAAGCACACTGCATTCAGCACAACCTGGACTCATTATCATGTATTATCTATCATCATCATTATCAAATCTCATACAGATTAAGTGGCTTGTGTGAATCAGGAAATCAATTATTGTGCAAATGAACAGGACATTACCCTCCTCAGCCTTCTTATGCTCGAGTCTCTCTTTCTGGAGGGATTTCTCTAGTTTAGAATGATGCTCATATACCACTGAAAAGAGAGAGAACAATATAATTTTTATTAACATTACCTTTTTTTTTGCATTGTGATATTATTTATCAAGTTATTTTACTCCATAACCATCACTGTAATGCAAAAATCTCATTCTCAATTGTGAAACAAGAAAAATAAAGAATAATTATGGATAAATTATTTGTTTTAGTTATACATCATACTAGCATTATTGTACTGCTGCCTTTAATTAAATACAGTAAAACTGTATTTCTTACTGTAATAGATTATAACAAATAATGAGAAAACTTTAGAGGGTTAAAGTGGACTTAACTGTCCTGCAAATAATTTCCCAATGCACAATATATTTCATTATTGTTTTGGGCTGAAATGTTATCTGGACATTTCTGGACAGGTTTCATAACCTTCGCCAGATATATTATGAACACTGTAATCTGGCACAGAGAGGTGAAAATCCTCAGTGTAGTGTTATCCATGTTTGTCAAAGGACTCCATTCAAAAGCTTAAGAGACAGAAAGCATTGCCATCAAATGAAAGCTAACAAGTATTCTCAAGGAATGTTGTTCACAAGAAAAGCTTGATGCTGTTCTGATGCGTGCCATCTACTCCTTTATTATGTGCCAACTATTATGATTGGATAAGAGACATTAACAAACAGGCCAAAACATTTTGAATAGAAATCTCCGGAGGCATGCAGCACATATCTCAAAACAATCATGTAAGCCCTAATCAAACATCTAATACACAGTGCATTCACTGTAGGATCTTTTCATAAATTTTCTACCGTGCAGCTGCGCAGAAAGTGACTCTTGATGCTGCTGGTACTTCAAAGCCGTCGCCTCAGTCTTTTTCAGCTCTTTATGCATCTCATATGAGACCATGAAGGCGCACAACGTCCCGCAAACGAAGATGAGAAGTAGGAAAGACTGAAATATTCTTCTCTGTCGTCTCGAACAAATTCCTTTCCCCATCTTTTCCTCCTCTTCTTGAGTAGACGATAAAGACTATGTGCCATCCGATTCTTCAGTAACGTAAATGTTTAGGAGAGCCACAATGATCCGTCTGTTTATTTTTTCCCCTTGCGATGCTGTGCCTTTAATGGACGCACCAGTTACTTTCTCGTATACCCTACTTTTTTAAGTTAGCTCTAATTATAGGCTACTTATCCCTTACGGAAAAAGTCCGACTAATGACTATGAATTGGCTTTTTCAAAACTTTCATACGTGTCATTCAGAAAGGACTGTCATCTGATTACAGTCAGTTTGTTCTCGCCAACTCCTCCTTTTTGAGTACAGTGCCACCCAGAGGCCAATGCGCACACATACAACATTTACACAGGTCCGAAGACTACAAAATATATAGATTAAGAAACCAAACGATGACACAGTGATCTTATAAAAGAGTGCTTTCTCACCTATGGCCGCAAATATATATTATGTTTTTCTGAAAGTCATTAGCCTACCATCTGTACCACACTGTAATTTCCACCACACCTCAGATAAAATAAAATGTTAACATTGCTGGAATTAATGTAAATGCATAATGCATATACTACAACTATTTTATTGCTATGGCTAATTCCTAGCATTTTATGTAAAAACTATTATATTGTCTCACTTTTGGAATAATTTGACAAAATTACATATTTTTAACACAATGAATATTCTGTTATCGTCATATTATGTAGACTAATTTTCAAATTTCTGGCAGCAATAAATTAATTTAATTAAATTAAATGAGGAGGCTACATGAAAATCAGACGAAAAGCTTCCATGGATGTATAAACTGAAACAAGGGTATCTGCTGAGACCAGTTTTGTCATTTAACTTTTAACATGTTTGCTAATCAACAGATGTTTGTCACAGTGGCCTTTTACATCATCCGCATCTTTCTTTGATATATGTCTGAGTTGTGCAGCTGTGAAATTGTCCATCTAGCGATGGATAGTGCTTTGTCTCACTGATCACGACTATGTTGTGGAACAAGTGGGACTGGGGTCAAGAGGAGAAGCCCACTCCACAGAGAAGAGTTCAGGAGCAGAGGAGCTTTTAAAAGGCTGATCCGCCGACCTGGCAGGCGCACTGTGAATAGACGAGAGCTATGGATGCCATCTATTGCAAAAATAGTTGAGTCTTCTCTCTTTAGCAGCAGTGATTCCTGGTCTGATGCAACCTCATTCCAGTTTCCTGTTGTTATGGGATCATGAGGATGTCGATTAGAGAGCCAGTTAGATGTGATGTTCCCACTGCGTAAGATCTACTTTTTACTCTTACCTGTGAAGTTCATGAGCTCAAAACCTCAGACTACAAACACTACAACTTTACACAGGTGTGCAAATAAAATCTAGATAAATTAAATCAGTTACAACTCACTGTAACTAAAATCACCAGTAACAGCATCTCCTGGATAGATGAACGGCAGATCAGTATTTGATTACCGACTTATTATTGTCACACAGATCCTGAAAGCTTCGTGTCTGTGGGATGAATTTGATCATTCGTAATGTTATCTTTTATTATTACAGGTGTTTCACAGTTTCAGAGTACATATGCAGGTAAATTGCAATTATCTTGCATCTGTATTTTTTGTCACGTCTCTTCAGAGTTTTATTGTGTGAATGCAGTGTAAAACATGCCTTTCATTAAAAATGATCTTGGCTCATGGATCTGTCCTGTGCTTTGATAGACTTTCTCATGACCCAGTTCACACAGTGTTAACACATTTATAAAGATTTTCTATATAATATAATATAATATAATATAATATAATATAATATAATATAATATAATATAATATAATATAATATAATGTAGGCTAATATTCAACTGTGAGTCAAGCCCTTGAGAAAAGATCTTTACACACCCTTTTCACAAACTGTGAATGATAAAATAAAATAAAAAACATTAATGTAGGCCATTACAACACTATATTCTGTATTCTTACTTTGGCATTAAATTACAGAAAACCAGTTAACACTGCTGTGAGGGTTTGTAAAACAGCTGAGGGAATGACTGAAAATGTGACATCTTTCTCTCCTCTGGCCAACGCAATCAATTTCTTCATATTTTTTGTCCCTATTTTGGAAAGTCATACACTATGCATTGTTTCGTTTGCTATTGGGGAAAATGTGTATGCAAAAAGTATGTTTGTTAGTTTCCATCGTAGTTTACCCAACTGACAACTTCTGCTTCTGAGAACCCCGTAAATGTGAAATATAGGTCCATTCAGCAGCTTTTTCAATTGATATCAAAATTTTATTGGAAAAAAGGATCCTACAATTATTCTGGGACAATGATTAAACAATAAAGTTGACACATGTGGGATTTGAAAAAAAACTTTTTTTGAGGAGTTGGTAAAGTTTCTAATGTGTCCTACAATTATTATTGTTATTATTATTATTTATTATACAACTCCTGTGAAATAAAAGTGCCAGAAGTAGAAAAAGCACCCCAATTAAATATTTAATAAGCACATCCATCCTAAATTGTGTTTTCCTATATTGATTATTTGGGAATAGGCCTATTTGTTGGGAATACTTTACATTTATAATATGTAAAGATACAACAGTTTTGCATTCACATACTGTATCTTAACTGAAATTCATCACTTTTGTGAACTGTAAATCTGTAAGGATTGACAAATAATTCTGAGCTCTATACTGTAAATGTACATATTTTATGAACATTGTTTGAGATACAGTGTTATCAAAAATTCTTTACTTTAAAACCTAGGTTTTTTTTAATGTTACAAAACCTTTAGAATCAATAGCAATGTTTTTAAACATAATTAATGCAGAAACAGCAAGTGAATACATTTGCATCAACTATATATAAACAGTCATTTATATTGATGTGTTAGGCCTTCATACTGATGAAACATTGCCTCTATGTAGGTTGACAGGACAAAGTTAGGTCAGTCAACATAAAGGGCTCTGACCTTATACCTCTCACACCATTGGAAAATACTGCTCATTGTAACAATCATTACACATACACATGTGGGTGTCATTTCAGAGTTACTGTCTCTGGTTTAAGTACACGCCTTGTTTGGGTTCATTTTATAGCATGTGTGGTCAGACTGGACCAACTGGCAATAGTCATATTGGAGCAACACCTATGGAGCAATGAGACAGACAAACATTGTAAATTACTAAACCACAAGAGCAGGAAAATCTGTTTCGAATTATTGTTAAACAGTGTAAACAGTCATGTCCAGCATGGTGCTGTAAATAAATCCGGACTTGCCCCACCTTAAGTCAATAAAAATAAAATTTGGTACAACAGAGAAACAGTTCTGCTATTTGTAGTCCATTAAATTATGCTATCTGAGCCACTCCGCTAGAATTTATTAGCTTTTTACTCATTTAACTCATGTATTTACATGTTAATGCAATTTACTCTTTAATGTACTAAAATAAAATAAAAGAATACACAATATTAAACTATTTTAATTGGCTTTGTGTACAGTGTTTTAAGGTCAAAAAGGATCTTCTCAAGAGTTCACCCCAAAAATGAAAATTCATTATACTCCCCTTCATGTTGTCAGAAACCTGCTTGATTTTCTTTCCTCTGTGAAGCACAAAAGAAGATATTTTGAAGATTGTTTCAGCTGTTTTTGATATACCATTAAATTCCGTTGCACCTCATTGATATTCATTGGACAAACAATCTTCTTCTGTGCTTCACAGCACAGAACAAGGAATGACATGAGGGTGAGTAAAATTAATTTTGGGGTAGATTATCGCTTTAAGCAGTGCTTTTTATTTGGAATGAAAAAGAAGATAATTACAAAATCATTAATGATATACAATATAATATACAACGTATTGTGATGAATATTGGTGCAGTCTCAGTTGATATATTGAGCGCCACCATGTGGAATGATCTCTGAAACCCCCCATCCAATCACATTCCCGCGGCCATCGCAGGATCCGTCGTGATTGGCGTACTCTTTAATCCTCTCTGCTTCCAGCACATGGTCCCACATGTTAACCCCTGTCATTTTCCCAGTGAAGGCAACCGATGAGTCCAGATCTCTGTAGATACCCGACCGGCTGCGCTCTTGCCCGAGCAGAAAGAACCCATCACCGGACAATACGTTCCCCTCGGCTACTCCAGGCTCTCTGGCAACGTTCCCTCCATTTACCCACAAAGTGGCCAGCCCCTGGTCTGAGCTCCAAGCTGCACAGAAGTGTCCCCACTGGCCATCTGTTACTACGCTGTGAGCTTCCACTAGATGGGTTTCACTGCCCACCGTGAGGAGCACCGAGCGCCTTGCCAAGAGAAGCTGGAGCTCTTGAGGTTTTTTCTTGGTTCCGTAAGAGAAAAGCACTGTTTTATTTAGAGACTGGGTCACTTTGGCCCACAGACAGATGGTGAATGATTGTAGGGACATGGACATGGAGGGTGTTACTTCTGCAAAGATGTGCTTGGAGCGCATTGGGAATAATAAAGCCATTTCACAGCCTTAAAAAAAGAGAATGAGAGTTAGCATATAATTCAAGATCAATTATTGCATTAAATCAGCATACAAATACTGACAGGTATTCAGGGCCACAGACATTAAATATTACAAATTTTAGGCTATTAAATATAGGCAACACACTACCGGACCGGTCAAAAGTTTGGAATCATGATTTTTTAGTGGTTTTGAAGATTTCAGTTAATAATGTTTATATTTTTATCAATGTTTACAATGTTTTTGCTGCTTATTATTTTTGTGATATATTTTTTTCAGGATTTCAGAAAGTTCAAAAGAACAGCATTTATTTGAAATGGAAGTCTTTTGTAACATTATAAACGTCTTTACTGTCACTTTTGAACAATTTTTTGCGCCCTATGTGTATAACATGTATAAGGGTTTCCACAAATATATTAAGCTGCAAAAACTGTTTTCAACATTGATAATAATAATAAATGTTTCTTCAGCACCAAATCAGCAGATTAGAATGACTTCTGAAGAATCTTGTGACACTGAAGACTAGAGTAATGGCTGCTGAAAATTATTTTTCATCACAATACATTTTTAAAACAATATTAAATTAGAAAACAGTCATTTTAAATTGCAATAATATTTTACAATATTAACTGTATTTATCTGCCCTGTCTGTTCCCTATGCCCTAAACCAAATTGGCCTTTGCGGATTAGCAAACCGTAGTAAATTAAAATAATAAACAGTGAAATCATCATGAATTTGTTTTCGTAGTTGAAACATCTACCTGAGGGCAGATAGCGGTGTGCCGTTGCTCTTTGGAAAAGGGCCAGCTGGGCATGTACCCTTTGGAGATCTACAGCGGTGGCCATTAGCGCTCTCTCCAGTTTCCCGCTATCTCCATTGCTTGCTTCTTGTTCCTTTGGATAAGCGGAGAATGACTTCATGGCCACTTGTCCCAGACCTGAGTTGCTCTCCAGTTTGGTGACCTGGTTCCTGCTGAACTGAATGAGCTGCTGCAACGTCTCATTGTTTTGGGCTTGATACATATCTGCAACCTCTCTGAGCTCCTTCATGGCTTGGTTCAGATTGCGGTTCATCTGTTCACTTATACATTTGCAGGTGTTTTCTGACGCTTGGACGCACGCTTTGTTGTTGTTAAGCTTATGGAGCTCCTTCCATATGGTGTCCATCTCTGCCTTAACCATGTCTTCAGTCTGCTGCATGAGCATGTCTTGCTTCATCTGAGAGTCCTCCAGCATGATGAAAAGTTTGTCCCAGCGTGAGAGGTCTTGAGGCGGACAGGGAATTTGCGTAGGTCCAGCTGTAAAAAAAAGAGTATGATTTTTACTGCTCTGTGTTTGTGTATTTGACCGAAAAGGTAACATCATGTAATAACCCTAAACAAAATGTACTTTTATTTAAATAAATTTGTTGTCATGTTTTCTTCTTCCTAGGGCCACTGATGAAGGTTTTGTTGCAGCCTCAAGAATTGCTAAATGCAGCTTTGCTTATTCCTCAGCACCTAACTTAAATAACAGAGACAAGTTCTCTGAAAATGAATAACCTTATGCTCAAAAGCATCCTCTGGTTAATAAGTTCAAGCTCCAGGCTTGGGTTTGCTGGAGAGAGCGTCAGTGGAAAGGTATGTAAATGTCAAAAGTCATGAAACCTACCAACACTTTTGCTTTTTTAAAAGCTATAAGTCATGAGTCGTGACACATTATGCATATCACTGTGCATTACTAATACAGATGAATTATTCAAATACATTTGGGTTGCTGACATAAAACTATTTTAGACTGTTGCCATATCCTCTGGTGTGAAATGCCACATCTAAAACTATAACAACAGTATTTTGCTGCATAATTTGACTGGTTATATGGAATAATTGTGGTTTTAATTTTAAGTTGGAACTCTGTAAGATCATTAAAACTTGAAAAGTTTAATGATGAAGCAAAAATGTTTACAATCTACTACGTAAAATATTTGTACTTTTAATATTAATTTGTCATACTTCAAGACCATTTAAAATGGATGGGTTTCATAACAAGAAACGATGACCAGATATAGCACCAAATGTAGCCTTTATACATTATCAATATTAACTTGAATATATGTGTTTGTTAACCTACCCATTTACTCAATATTGCTGTTAGTTTAATTTTAAAGTAATTTGCCATGCTGTCAGTTATTTTAAGAAGTCAAATGAGAATCTAAATTTCAGTACAAAAAAAACATTTATAAATAAAAATGAAGAGACTTCTGGAGTAAAAAAAAAAAACTTACTTTGCAGGCGGTCACCATTGGAGATTTCGTTATAGTAGGAATCAGAGTACTCCTCTCCATAATCATAACCAAACACATTCCCACTCAAAAAGCAGGGCAGGCAGAGGGCCAACACAGCCCCGGGAGCATACATTCTGATGTTAATGCTGGTGTGTATGTTAGTCTGTCTCTGCATGTAATCAGATTATTTTGAAGTAAATCAGATGTTCCACAGCTACTAAGATCCCTTGTGGGGTTTTTTTTCTTCCCTGTGTTGTAACTCAGCCACCGTGCCTCATGTGCTTGGAAGCCCACTGAGTGTGCATGAGTCTGAGCAAGCTCTTTTAAACAGCACTCAGAGCAGGGCTGTCACACTGTGAGTAATGCTTTGTTGGAGGTGGGCAGCATTTATGATGTATTCAAATGTCATGGTCTCTATACCGCTGTTTGGGCAAGAAATTGTCATGGGGGTGTGGAAAGGAAAATAGGAAAGGGGTTGGGTCTCCCCAAATGAGAATTCTGCCTCAAGTCAAAGTGGATTGAGAGATTTGGACAAAAAAGATGTTTGATGTTATGGGAGTAGCTATAGTAACTCCAGAGGGAGCTTTCATTGTCCATGACAGTGACACCAGCAATAAGAAAGATATGAATCGAGAATGTAACTTGTAGATAACATTATGAGTTAACTTCTCGATTCATATCTTTCTTATTGCTGTTCAACACATGAATGTGCTAGTTTCACTTTTGTCTCTTAAAGGGAAAGTTCACCCACAAATGAGAATTTTGTCACCCTCATGTCTTTCCAAACCTGTATGACTTTCTTTCTTCTGCAGAACCATGTGCAGAAATAGGATATTCTTAAGAATATTGCAACTCTCCATACAATGAAGAGCAGTGGGGTCCAAAACAACAAACATCATGAGACATTTTTGTGTTGCACAGATGAAAAAAAGCCATACAGGTTTGGAACAACTATTGAGGTTGTAAATGATGAATAAATGACAGAATGGTCATTTTTGGGTAAACTATTATTTTCATATTCTGAGGTTTCAGCTCTGAATATTAACAGGTTGTGTAAATATTAACTGTGGGTGCATTTAGAGCATCAACTCTTTGCTGATTGAAGTTTAACTCATTTGTTAGATTGAAGAGGACTTGGGTATTCAATTACGCAACACAATTTTGAATTAATTGTGTCAAGAGCTATATTCATAAATTACCATAAATTACCAGCAGATCTTCAGGGAGGCGCAGGACAAACAAAGATTGTGTAATGTGTACTGCTCGGAAACGTGACTAGGAGATACAAACGCAAGCTTTATCGAGTGCAATCCATAATCGTAATCCATTTAACATGCATAGGGTCAAAACCACCAGGTAAACAATCTAGATACAGACAAAAGTCCAAGGCACAGGCAAACAGGGCAATCAGGGAGACAAGCAGAAGAACAAGACCATGACAATGTAAGCAGAAATAGCATTATGAAATGCAGTGTAACACAAACATGCAGCAAGATTTCACAAAGAATGACTGAACACACACAAGATAATAATACACAGGTGACAGGAATCTGAACATGAGTCCAGGCAATGAATCATGGCAAATGCAGTTCATGATACAATCAAGCAGACAGGACAAGTGGCCTCTGGTGGCTATCATCTGCACTCCAGCTGACAGGCGTGACATAGTCCCCCTTTAAGGAGCGACTTTCACATAAATTCAGGAGAGAGGTGGCACGGAGGGGGAACCGGGGGAGGGAAGGAGGGCCAGGTCCATGGACAGGAAACAAGACTTGGAACTGAGACGGATCGTGGAACCGGCAGAGCAGGTGACAAGGGCAAATCAGGCAAAGCAGGTGGCCAGGGCTGAGCCGGCAGGACTGAAGATATCACAGCGACCATGATGGCTGGAGACTCTGGCGTGGCGGCCATGACGGCTGAAGACTCTGGCGTGACGGCCATGACAGCTGAAGGCTCTGGTGTGACGTCCATGACGGCTAAAAACTCTGGCATGACGGCCAAGACGGCTGGAGGCTCTGGTGTGACGGCCATGACGGCTGAAGACTCTGGTGTGACGGCCATGACGGCTAAAGGCTCTGACGTGGTGGCCATTTTGTGACGAGGCTGCGACATGATGACTGAAGATTCTAAACTTGGGATTACCGGACTCAGAAGTGTTGTGAGCATTGGACTTAAGATCATCAGACAAGGAATTGTTGAACACCGTGTTGGGCAGCTCTATGGCCAAAAAAAAGTGTTTAGGGGAAGGGTCCTCCTCCTTTCCTTTCATCCACCGTGAAAGAGGAACCATGTGTATGTGTAACCTCAATACATTTTGAAGGAACAGACTGAACACTTGAAGTCGAAGGATTGTGGCTTGAACACTTGAAGTTGATTATTTTTCCAGCATAAATATATATATTTTTTCAGATCAATCAAACCAGAGCAGTTTTAAACTAATGCTCCACCCACTGCTTATGAGCGGAGAACTTTTTTTTAGAAACACAGCCAAATAATTTACTGACAACATCTGTTAAATACTCCTTGTCTGGGGCGTGTCTATAGTTTCCAATAGGCTTTTATGAAAGTGACAGAAATAGCATTGTTTAATTGTAGATTAAGTGTTTGTCGGCTCTTGTGCTGTGCACATGCGTTAATCATTATCACGTTCTTAGAGTTTTTATCCAAAAGTGCAACTGATTCTTGTATATTACTATGTTAAAAAAAACTGAACATAATACTTTAGCACACTGAAAAGAATTTATTTTTGCAGAACATGTTTTACTGTTAACTTGCAGTCAAAATTCAGAGAAGGCATTACAAATATGACAGATTTGGTTCCCGAATTAAAATGATATTCTGTTAGAACATCATTTTAGCTCTGTTGAGATTGAGGAAAACAAACCCATTAGAAAGCACTTGCTTTTCCTTATATACACAATGTCCTCAGTTGTTGTCCTTGGCCCACAATTGTAATTCCTCAACCTCAATAAAAGTGTAAAAACAGTACTAAAATGGGCAGCTCTATCATTGCAGATTTTTACTCTCAGACAACAGCATGAAAAATTACAAAAGACAGAAATTCTGAGAATCAATCATTAACTAAACATTTATGAAATCTCTCCCCCAGTGATTTATCATCTGCTACAGAGCAGTAGTTTCATTCCATTCTGTTTGTTTGTGGGGGTTTTACAGACACACCATGCCACTATATTGTGTTACATAGAAACAGAAATCAGTGATCACGTGTGATTTTGTTCTAAACCGATAGTTAAGCAATCGGTTCACAAAACCGAGGAGCCTCCGTCAGAACAAAATTGAGAACATGTGGAGATGGAAATATTTACACTTCTGGAGAATTAGGCCCAGCATGAACCAGGCAACAACAGATCTGGATTGTTTCTATAAATGGGTTTTAGATTATGAGGTATATGAACTGAACTTTCTTCAGGTGTCCTATGACACCTAGTCTCAATAAAGCAATGCAGCTGCAGACTAGGTCAATTAGCTGTACAACAAGGCACCTGTAGTGTATACCATACCAGAGGGGATATAACATTTTTACACTTGAATAAAACCCACCTTTGCTTCCCTCCACTGACACACATTAGAGAATGGAAATGACCTCAGGCCTAGCACCGTCTGAACAGCTTTGAGGAGAGAGGTGAGAGGTTGAGAATGTTTCAAATAACAGCAGTTTGTATGTTTGTCATCAGCTGCCAGGTCTCTTTGGCCCTGCTACATGTCACAGCCACAGGCACAGAAAATATAGCTGCCTTTGATTTCTAAAAGGAACAAAGTTGGTTCTCACTGGCGTACAAGCAGCCAATCAAATCTGCATGAGGTAAAGCTGGGCGGAGACTTCAGAGAACAAAAACATTACCAGTGCTCAGGTAATGAACATGTTCGCCATGAAGTCAGACACAGAAACATGCTGATTTATGTCACCTGGTTGTTCATGCCAAACTCGCTACGGGGCAACAACTTTTTCTCCAATCTCGGGGGGCTACTTCAAAACTGCCTCATAAAGCGGGGTATTGTTCAGTTTTTACTGTGCAGTACTGCTGATGACATTTCCTTCCTGCGGACTAGGGTTTTAGATATTTGACTCAAGAATGTCTTGTTCATAATGATGGCTCCTGAGTCAATGAAGCTCCTGCACTGTGAAATGAAGGACTAGAGAATTCAGCACGTAGGCATGATATCATTTTTGGTTTCAAACATCAAATTTATGTTAGATATAGAAGTATTAAATTGCCAATACACCCAAGCAAAGTGTTCGCCCCTCTGAACCTGTGAGGTGAAACATGTCAGCTCTCTAACCAGATCCCAATAGTGCCATTCAAGCCAGCAGATCTGGAATACATTATGAATCCCCCCAGTCACTGACAGAAAGGATGAATAATTACCTGATTAAAATGTCTCAGTGACTGATTTATGCAAAAAGAAGCTGCAAGATGTTCCTCCCCAGGGACATGAGGTTTATTCAGTGCTATCAGCTGCCAGTAATACATTGTATGTATGAGAGAATATGACACGTTGCACTTGCAAGGCTGACACGCAAAGTAATTTAAATGGCTGTCCAACTGAGCTAATTTTCTGTATTTTAAAGTGAAAGCCATAACACAATATAGTCACAAACATGTATCAAACGGCATTTTTAAGCAATGGGGGTGGATCTTAAATTAAATAAGTTATCTCTTTTGAGCATGTGGTGTACCCTTTTATACAACAGAAATGTATTTACATTGGCATGCTAGCATGCATAGAAACTTTGCAAACCTCATGAGATGTAAGTCAAACAGTGAAACATTTCAAAATAATGCATATACTTGTAATGCTGGCACCTTTATTTTTCCTTCTTGCAATATCAGAATTGTTCATAGGCATTTAATGACATTTTAATTCATAAAAGAAGAAGAAACAGGCTTTTTAAAGTATGTTTCACACTAGAACTGCTACTGCAGCAGCAGGATATTTTGTCTACAGTAGGTCTTGTTTACTGTTGCTCTCAGTAACTTGGGACATGCATTTCGCAAAAACAACCACAAGCAAGAAAAACATGTGAAAACACACTGATTTAAAAAAAAAAATGATTTACTGTTTGCTGGCAGTGACATCAAAATGTTATTTTCACTTGGACTGTGAAAATAGCGTTTTGCACAACTTCTCTACAAAAAAATATGACTATAGCTCTAAACTATTTAATGGTAGATTTATGAGAAAAGCGCTGTAATAAGTCCAAGAGATCAAAGAATTTAATCCATCTTTTAAAAAAATATTTGTTCATCAAAATAGTGGCACAACTTAATGTCTTGTATACTTCAATTTTTTTTTAGACACATAAGGGGTTTTAGTTGGCAGAGGTGAGGGGCATGCAAGCAAATGCAACGAGGTCAAAATGAGTATCAATGACAGCTGGCATCTCTCCTACTTCCTGCCTGGTGCACAGTAAAGACCAATACCAAGATCCTTTAACCTTTTAGCAAATATCCAAATAACCAGAACATTGCTAATGAAGACATTAAAGTGGAACAAAAGGTAATCACAGCTTTCTGGTAACATATACCAAACCAGCACACAATCAAATAGAAACAGAAAAAAAAAATATTAATATGTGCCAATGCAAATGTAAAGAGGACTATTTTACTTTATTGCACTGTTGAAGAAAATAGGCATTAAAGACCCACCAGAGGTCAGATTTTTTTTATCCTGGGTTCCTTAACTAATTCCACCAATTCCACTAATTCCACCAATTGATATGAAAAGGGGAGCACAAGATTACCTGAAGTCAACAACTATCTTTTTATGTCTTGTTGACCAGGTGTCAAACATATCACATCCCCTCTGTGAGCGGTCTCACCATTTCTGTAATGAACCCCCTCACTGGGGTGTACTGTAGGTCTCAAATATGATGATGTGATTACTTTGGCACTTGGCAACAGTTGTGGACTATAGCACATCCCTGTGGGAACCTGCTGCACAGAGTGCCAGTGCATGTCATGCACTTTGTGTTCTTTCTATCTATCTATCTATCTATCTATCTATCTATCTATCTATCTATCTATCTATCTATCTATCTATCTATCTATCTATCTATCTATCTATCTATCTATCTATCTATCAGCCACCACTCGTCTGTATGGGCAGGTGGGCCAGAGCCCCACCAAAATATTCATCCAAACATATACCTCAATATACACTGAATAAATAAGAAATGTGTTCAGCATTCTGTAACAAATTGTTTTTGTTTTAAGTAGTAAAGTAAGCAGGATGTATTAAAATGTAAAATGTATTAAATGTAGTAAAATATCATAAATCATGTATCTATGATACGCGGGGCATCCTGTCTCGGAGTCCTCCCTATACAGCGCAGATTTCCAATTTAAATCTGTGGTGAAAAATGGAACTGCACCGCGCTCTCACAGAGAGACATTGGGGCAGATTTCAGGCTGCCCCACTTATTTTCACATGACATTACCTCGCTCCAGAACAAGACGCTATCATCAGTCCGCTCCAGCTATGTGTCTGTATCAGGTCAGTAATAGTGGCATGTCTGTCCTGCAGTCTATGGTGGAGCGTATCAAATTAATGAAAGTATAATAACCTTTAGTTTAAACAGGCTCATGTGAATAATCTTTATATACAGTTATGTTGTGCTACATATGGGCCATTCTACAGAATTGGTTCAAAGTCAGAGTTGGAAACGTCATGAAAAAAATGTCTTTTTCCAAAATTTTGTATGTATGCAAATTGTATAATATCCAAGGTACACATTTCTAGTGACAACAGTAATGTTTTGGTATAGTGACCACATCAGATTACAGAATTTTAACTTGCATACTAAAACACTACTAAAACATACTAAGATACTAATTATTTGCATAACTGAACAAATATTTCGTTTATTTCCCCCAAATAAATTATTATGTGCTCCCTTTTGTCACTACCAAAACAATGATGGCATTTTTCGGTCATGACTGTTTCGGTAGTGACAATTTAAGATACTTTTGAGCCTAGTTCAAAGATGCTAATCAGCACATGGTTAACTAGCACATGTGTTTGGTAGTGAGGTCCCTTAAAGTTACACACAGATTTTCAGACTTTTGAACATTTCCCTCTAAATGATGGTACCTAATGAAAGAGAGGCTATGAGAGAGTGGCACACAAGAATATTGCCTGATCAAAAAGGTAGGGGTATGGTTAAAAATCAGTCTCAGCCAATGGACTAAAACACACAATGTTTTGGTAGTGACATTAAAATTCGGGACACATTTTTTTACATAAAGTTTCATGTTTAAATAAAATATAAAATAAATGTTTTTTTAACTTTACTTTTTAAAAGAAATCAAAAAGACATTTTTAAAAATAACAATGGAAAAAATTGAAAAAATCAATATCATTTTCACAAGTTGAAATTTAGGGGTTAGGCCTATTCGGTAAATCCACCTCCCAATTGAAAGTACCCAATAAATGAGGATTTTATATATATATTAACCTTACTTAGGCTATATTAAACATTATTGTGGGATTCAATAGATAATAGAAGGATCTTAGTAAACATCTAAAATTTGAATACTTAAATGCTTTTTTAAATGTGTTTTTTGGTTGTCGGACAGCAGTTTGCACCAATTCTGTAGAATGGCCCATATATATATATATATATATATATATATATATATATATATATATATATATATATATATATATATATATCACGAGGACATATTATAGACTTATATATTAAATTTTTTTCATTATAATTAGCTATCATTGTTAGAACTTTTGGTGCATTTGGAGGAACATCTCGCCCACGTCTCTGATCTCACCTTTTACTGTCTATGGATCTCGATCTCACAGATCTAAACACCCACACAGCAACCTTCTTCTTCTTCTTCAGTGAATTTTATTGGCAGCTTGCAGTCTTTGTGCATTACCGCCATCTACTGGACTGGGGTGTGATCACATTGGGACGTGGAAAATAATTGAACCTTTAACATCCCAGTGGACCAGAGCCCAAGGTTCAGCTGGCGCTGCGTCTACAGCTCCTCCAGCTTCAACCTCAGCTCAACCTCCAGGAAAAAATAAATAAATAAATATTGGACTAAAGTCTTCTTGCTATTTGTGTTTCTTTTAGAAACTCTATCACTGGTTTGATTTAGATTGTGTTCAGGTGGACTTAACAGTACTGTTATAGTACTGTATAGTACTGATTCCCATATCATCTGCCTCTTTATTGCTACTTCATCCAAAACTACTGTTCACAATGTGACCATATTCCCAACATTCCTCTAACACCAACTTTGTAGGATGTGTAGTTTCATGCCCTTGTAGGTTTACCCAATATGCTAGAGAAAGTTTTAACCTCCTAAGATTTAAAGGCATCTCCTCTGCTTCTACTTGCAGCGCTGGGATAGGTGATGTTCGGAAGGCTCCACTACATAGCCGGAGAGCTTTAGCCTGCACCCTGTCCAATTCAGCTAATGTAGTTTTTGCTGCTGTTTTGTATACTGAACATCCACAGTCAAACACTGATCGGATTATTGCAATATAAATTATTTTCAAAGAAGAGCCTGACACCCCCCAGCTATAACCTGAGAGACACTTCAAAAGATTGAGTGCTTTCTTACACTTGTCCACCATTTTCTGCACATTTTTTAAAGTAAATTTACTATCAAACCACACACCAAGATATCTTAAGTCATTGACCTGTTTGAGAGATTGTCCATATATCTTAAGATCTATTGTGGGTTTTACCCACTGATCTATATAGAATGACATTATATAGATCAGTGGTTTTACCCTTTTCTTAGAAAAACAGATGAATTGCGTTTATTCCACTGAAAGGTGGAACCCTCTATTCAACTGACCATTTTCCAACCTGACTAATTGCTGTTTGCATCCTTTGCTGTAAATTGTCAATATCGGTCTTTGTCAGACACGTGGGTTTGTTGTGTGTGACGTCACCGCGGCGCCATTTTTGAGGTATCGCTACTGACTGTGAACATTGAAGAGATTACGAGAGTAGAGATAACAAGTAAATAACTCGCAAAACTGGATAAGCACAAGAAAACTGAGAAAATGCCGTACCGCAATAAACTCGATAAATATGGCAGGTACCGTTATTTGGCGAAATTGTCATCCATTCAGAACGTAGATCCATATATGAGCTCAGCTGACTGCAGTAAGTTGAAATGCTGATCCCGCATTGCTTTCTCATCCTCATACTTGGGCATTGTCAACTATCTTGTTTATGGTATAAGTGCATATAACGTTACCAGTGAACAATTTGAAATCTATAAATCTCTTAAAGCCCGCGGACATTTCACCAAGTTACTGTATCCTTCGGTAGGAATGTAAATAAATACTGTAAAGTTAGTAACAGCAAAGATAGGTTTGCTGTATTGATGATGATGATAATGTCATGTTAAGGATGGTTTAGTTTGAAAAAAGAATGAAAAAAAACAATTCTCCAACAATAGAATACCCCAGCATCGATACCTTACAAATGGCGGCCGCGCCCATAATGCACTTCGTGTATCATGAGTGTGACGTCACCTGACAAAGACCGATTACGTCCCCTTACCCACAATGCTCCATCATCTGCATATAATGCCCTGTTTATCCTTTGGTTCACTCCATCAAACACATCATTAATCATTATATTAAACAAAATTGGACTGGATGCATACACTACCTTGTGTGGTGCCATTTTCTATTGTGTATGTGCTTAATGACTCTGACCCTATCCTGACCTCTATGGTTCCACCCTTTAAAAAATCTTTGATCCAGTTGAACATTTTACCACATATTTCCTATTTTATTCAACTTCATTAAAAGTCCTTCTTTCCACAGCATGTCATAAGCCTTCTCTATATCAAAAAAGGTTGCCAAAAAAGATTCTTTGTTAACTTGTGCTTTACGTATCTCATTCTCTAGGCAGAGACTACAGGATCCATAGTTGTTCTTCCATTACGGAAACCACTCTGGTATGGTGTGATCAGCCCTCTGCTTTCTAATTTGTACCCTAACCTTTTAGTATTCATCCTCTCCATGAGTTTACATATGTTAGACGTTAAAGCTATCGGTCTGTAGCTTTTGACATTCGTTTGATCCTTTCCTGGTTTCACACATAGACGGTTTCACACAGCGAATTAATTCGATATCGCGGTATTCTACGGGATTTCACAATTCCAACGGAACCATTGACGTCACTTCCGTTGTTGTATTGCGTCAGTTACGAAACGTTGCCATTTCCGCCTGGCAGACGAAAGGTCTACGTTTTACCATACCGATTTACTCCATCAAAATGTCTCTGGGCGTGTTATCTCCTCATTTGAACACTCCACCAAATAACCAAGGCATACTTATCGGCGATAAAGTGTATTCGGAGGTGTTTCTGGCCATCGATAGCTCGATAATACCCGATGAAAGATTCTCCACGACTCCGTCCATGCTCGATGGCCTCGACCATGAGACTGAAACAGATCTGCGGATTCTGGGCTGCGAACTCATCCAGTCTGCCGGGATTCTTCTGCGTCTGCCACAGGTTACTGTCTAACTATGTTTTTATATATGAATTAATTTCTTTAGTTCGAATTCTAATTACCCAAATGTGTAAGACGACGCGCTTAGCACAGCTAGCCAACTTAGCCGTAACCGGCACATTGAAACCGGCGGCCTTTTGTCTGGCGGCGAGATGATTAGATAATGCCAGCCAGGCCGTGCAATGTATTTTGTGTTGTAGTTTAAAGCAGATTATTTGTTGTTATACAACAAGTGTTGCTTTACTGTAAGCAAAGTGGATTGAACGTCGTTTTAATGTATTATTTGGTATTTTGATTAGGTGGCGATGGCGACAGGACAAGTCCTTTTTCAACGATTCTTTTACTCGAAGTCCTACATCAAACACAACTTTGAGGTAAGTCAGATATACAAAAAATTTGTACTCCGATTCGACGCAAGTCATGAAAATAATTTGTGTGGTTTCACTTTAAAACAGATTGTTGCCATGGCCTGCGTAAACTTGGCGTCAAAGATTGAGGAATCGCCGAGACGAGTGAGGGATGTGATCAACGTTTTCCATCACTTGAAACAAGGAAAGGGCAAAAGGTAAGTCGATCCTGTGTTTTTATTCTTAGTTAAGCTGTTAAATACTTGACGAATTGTTTTTGATAGTTTTTTTAATAGATGTGTAACCGTTTTATTTACCATTAGCCTAAATCCAAAAATGTTTATTACGTACAAGCTGTCATTTCATATCCCTCAAATACTTGTTGTATTAATAATTGGATTGGACATTAAATTCGATCTGTTTGTTTGAAACCATTTTGTGTCATAAACAAGTATAATCTTCAAAGAGATTATGATATAAAGCAGAGAATGTGGATGCCATGAAATGTATTTTTTTTTAAATGTCTAACATCAATCTACATGAGCCCATTTACTTTTTGTGTTCTACCAGGAGCAGCCCTCTTGTCCTTGATCAAAATTACATTAACACCAAGAATCAAGTGATTAAATCAGAGCGCCGTATCCTTAAAGAGTTGGGCTTCTGTGTTCACGTCAAACATCCACACAAGGTGAGTTTTTTTTTCTAAAATTCCAGTTTTGTTGCTATCAATTCTCTTATATGAAAATCCTGATAGTGTCCATAATTCAAATAATTAATTAAAAATTTTCAACTATTGCAGATCATTGTCATGTACCTACAAGTGCTTGAATGTGAGAAGAATCAGATGCTGGTTCAAACCGCATGGTAAGTGTGCTTTTGTCCTTGAAGCTCATGAAAATGCACTTCAAATTATGACTTGAAAATTTTCCCCCTTATAGAGGAGACATTGGATCAGGTTTATGGTTGGACTCGTGCTGTGTTTCCACTAGTAGCTGTCATTATTTGCTGTTAAGAGCTTGAACTTGTGAAAGAGCTTGCCACTTAGGCATCAACAGGACTTAGTGGAAACACTGCATTATAAAGTATGAATTGCATTGTAGCTTGGTATACCTAAAGGTAAGATAGGCTCACATTATTCTGGCATCCCCCCCCCCCCCCCCTTTGTTTTTGTAATAAAAATGCAGGATTAATCTGTAGGTCATGCATTATTGACTTGTTGCACATCATTGAGGTTCTGGCTTATGGAGAGCTCTGTTTAACTTTGTCCTTTCTCTACTCTTTGATTAAAGGGTAGCCCATGGTGGTAAGTGTCACAGAAAACACCCGAACTCCTCAGGCACAAGACCCAGGAACCCCTCCCACCTTATTGGCTGGCCTTTTCGAGGCTGCCAGCCAATCCAGTGAGAGCTCTCAGCGGAGGTTGGCTTTGCTGGGGGGTCCAGGATTTGCTTTTTTCTTTTCCTTTTTTTCTTCTAAAAAGTGCTAGTAGTTAGTTGTGCACTTTTTGGTCTATAAATACAAATGATTTTTTTTAGCAGTGAAAACAGTGTTACTTTTTTTTTCCTCATATGAATCACGTTCATGTGAATTGTCACAGTAAGTTGTCCCCTGATATCCTCCGTGAAGTGATCCTTGCCTCTCCTCACACCTTTTTTGATATGGGGTTTGAAAAGTTTCGATTTCGCCAAACATGCACGTTTGTTTGAGCATGTTGCTTTAGTTTTGTGATTTGAGATGTTTTATTGCTCAAATTTAAGATTACACTATTTCCTCCATGGCTACATTTAAAAAAAAAAAAGTGAGGGAAAGGACATAAAGTTAAGAGTCTCCAGAATAAGCCATATGAGAGAGAGAGAGAGAGAGAGCATGGCAGGTCTTGCATAGGTGTTTCTTCATGTTTTGCAGGAACTATATGAATGATGCCCTCAGAACCAATGCGTTTGTGCGGTTTGAACCTGAGACTATTGCGTGTGCCTGTATTTACCTCGCTGCTCGAGTGTTACAGGTATGTCCTTGACTTTATTTATCTTCATTCTTTCTAGTTCTTTATTAAATGTTTTTTGTATTTCCACAGATTCCCCTTCCTTCCAAACCACACTGGTATCTTCTTTTCGGTGCTACTAAGGAGAACATCAAAGAAATATGTATTAGCACGATGAAGCTTTATTCTAGGGAAAAGGTAACTTAAGTTTTAATTAACTTACAGATTTGTATTATATTGACTATCTTGATTTTTCTTAGATGCTGTTGTTAATACTCAATCCATCTTTCAGCCTATCAGTGAACAGCTTGAAAAACAGGTGGAAAAGAGGAAGGTGGCCCTGGAGGAGGCAAGACTAAAAGCCAAAGGACAGAATCCCAATGTCACACCAGCTCTTGCTGCCATTGGTGGATTTTCCCCAGCATCAAAACCCTGTAAGTTTGTGTTTCTGTTTGCCTTTTATTATGCCGGGTACAAGCTGCACAATTTTCAAAGTTGTCGGATCGCTGTTCTTTTTACACTATACAACTGTCTGCGGTACCATTTAGTTGTGGTTGTGTGCACATTACACAACAGATAGGCGACAGGGGGTGATGCATTTCACATCATTTCAATAGAAAGCATCTCTGACAACTGTCTGGTCTACAAAATACGTTTCACAACCAAACGCGCAAGAAGTGATACAGGAAATAACGTAAGATCATGCGTGAGACAGGAGTTCTTGCGTGAGGCTTGATTTCTTGTTCAAATTATGCACGCAAGAAGCTTGTGATTCATGTTGTCTGCGTTGATTCATGGATCGGTAACTTTGCTTTTAATTTATTACATACCGTTTTAACTACTTCAGTATCTCAGAAAAAATCTATCTTTTATTAATTAAACTATTAAAGACAAGTGAACAGTCAGTAATAAAATAAGAACAAATTGCAAGCAGAGATAAATACAATATATCAAAGTTATAAAGGAAGGTCTAACAGGTACTCGGTAGTACTAAGGTACAGAAATGTACCTAAATATCTAAATCACTAAAATAACACTATTGTGTTCTCTGTATTAATTAAATATAGATTTATCTTTGTTAAAGATGTTTTGTTGTTTGTTTAACATTAATGACTAGGGCTGTGCGGTTTTTGGCTTCCAACGATTATGAAAACAAGATAATCAAGGTATTGCCTAAATGTCAGAATTAGTACAAAACTACATCATGTAAAATCCTAATACTGAACATGTTATTGTATTATCGTGAGTCATGTTTTTCCCTTACGAATATTAACCATGGTTTTATTATAGTAAAAGTAGTGACCATGTTTTTTTTGGTGGATTGATTACCATTTGTACAACCAGAGTTTTACTACAAATTTCATGGTTTAACTATAGTAACCATAAGCCATTTTTGTAAGGGTTGTGTTATTGTCTGCCCTAGCCCGCTCTAAACCTATTATAAAATGATGTGAATATTTTCTGCTAAATTACTACTGTAACTTTACAATAGATAATGATGTTCTTTGTACAGTATTTTGAGTGATAGTAATGGGTTGCTACTGCTAACAGTTGCTAGCAGTTTCATGCTTAACCAAGTAAACAGACAAAACTAGCCTATTTTACAATTACAGATGAAACTGACCTGCACTTGAAGTCCTGAACAGGTCAGTAGTTTTGCCTCTCTGCTCCACCTAGGCGCTTCCACTCCATTCTCAAGTCTCTCGCATTGATTACTCTGATGGAAACCGTTTGGCAGAGGCGAATCGCGTTGCCAGTCCAGACTAACCGATTCATGATTTATTAGAGATTTATTATTGAATGACGAATTTGGAAATAATCACATTAGTACATTCGGCAGACAATAATAATAATAAATACAGGGCAGAATCGGCTGCCAGGTCAACGGGAATTCTCCTGGTTCTCCCGATGACCAGTCCGCCCCTGTGAGTAGGCACCACGTTTGAATTCGAACTTACTTCGTGTCTGTTTAAAAGTACGTTCTATATAGCATGAATGTAATCTAAATCCGGACATACTACTTCTGCCATGTTGTCATTATCATGGGACCTACCAGCATCAGTTGCATCGCTTCACTGCCATTCAGAAATCCTATGCCGTGGCCTCATGGGATAGTAAAGTGTCCATCGAATGCGCTCGTCGGAAGTAGTAGGTCATCCTGGGACTTTAAACCTGTTTTCGAATACTATGAATCTGGACATACTACTATGGTGGCATACTGGTTTTCGCATGCTATATAGTAGGGTAGTATTCGATTTTGGATGCAGCGATGGGCATCCGTGCTTCTCACTGATCACATCTTTGATAATACACAATACGAGATCGTCACTCGCGTGAACACAAATTTGCCTCTGATTTTTACAAAACTGTCAGTGAGTAAAAATCAGGGCTTAAATCGTGCAGTGTACCCAGCATTACTGATTTAAGCTTTCTGCAAGTACTTGTTAATTCACAGGCATCTAAAAATGTTTTCTTTTCCAGCTTCTCCAAGAGAGGTGAAGGTGGAAGAAAAATCGCCAAACTCTAAACTAGTACAGGGGTCTGAGAACAGACAATTGTTTGCCAAAAGCCCATTGAATGGGTAAGTGTTTTAATATACACCACCTATATCAAGTACAGCTAAAATTATATTTATTTCTTTTTAACACTGCATTTGGCCTGGGTGGTATGTCTGTATGAATTATACTAGCATATCTGTGACGGTTAAACAAAATCATTAAGTATTCCTGTTCTTTAACTGAAATGTTATGTAATTTCATGTAAAGCTGTTTCTATACTGATGCCAAATTTAATCTTTAATGAATAATTTTACCCTCTGGGAGTCAATCATGGAAAATAATAATAAATTGAGGTCCCTTTTTTTGGTTGTTTATTGCTGCGATTTTTAAAAAAAAGCAAATATTGTGCACTTTTAAGCAAAAAAAAATTATTTTAACTTTCCCTTTTTTATGTAGTTTTGTGCTTTTTCACTTTTTTTTAATATTTAGTTTTAAATATTTTTATTTATTGTTCTATTTGAGTTTTAGTAATTTTTGTATTTAAACTTATTTTACTTCAGATAGTTGCCCTGTCAACCTTTCTAATTTTCATTTAAGTTGGTTTTTCATCTATTTCATTTAATCCTATTTAATACACAATTTCTAATAGTTTTAGGTAGCAAAAACAACACTGTTCTGCCTCTGTTTTGCTGTACTGTACTATATTGTTTACCTTTTTTTTTTTTTTTTTTTTTTTTTTTATATAGCAGCATGAAAAAGGAGAGAAAAGTGTTTCAGAATGGCAAGAACCATAGCCGGTCTCGCTCAAGATCACTGTCTCAGTCTCGTTCTCCACACCGACAGTAAGTTACAACATGCAGTTTCACTTCATTAAAGTGATACTCCACCCAAAAATGAAAATTCTATCATCATTTACTCACCCTCAAGTTGTTGCAAGCCGGTATGAGTTTCTTTCTTCTGCTGAACACAAAGGAAAATATTTTGAAGAACGATTGAAACTTTAGCACCTATTTTACTATGGAAAATACTTCCATAGTTTTTTTTTTTTCTACTATGGAAGTCAATGGTGCCAAACAACTGTTTGGTTCCAATCGTTCTTCAAAATATCTTCCTTTGTGTTCAGCAGAAGAAAGAAACTCATACAGGTTTGCAACAACTTGAGGGTGAGTAAATGACACAATTTTCATTTTTGGGTGGAGTATCACTTTAAGGGATATTTTACACCTGTACACCAGGATGATTTTTTTTTGCTTCTGACATGTTTTTTTTCTCCATAGTCGGAGGAGCCACTCAGGAACGTACAGCTCTCACAGCAGCCACAGCCCATCTCCACGGCAACACAAAGGTCGCAGAGTTTCGCCAGTTACGCAACTCAGGACGGAGCGAGACAGAAAGAGCGAGTCTAGTCGGCATGGCAACAAAAGGAGGAGATCACAGAGCAGAACACGCAGCACTTCTCGCGAAAGAGGCCGTGACCGCGACTATGTGAAACGCAAGCATGATCGCGCCACCAGTCACCACTGGGACCATCGCGAACGTGAGCGCGACCGCTCGCATGAACACGGAAGAAGCAAACACCAGAGCAGGTCACATTCTGGACACAGCAGACACAGTAAATGAGACACCCGGCACTGCTAAATGAACTGTGATGGCACTGGACAACAGGACTATTAGATTGGAAAAATGCTTGCTTCAACACAGTTTTCCAAGAGTTAAGCTTAAGAAGTGGATGTTTTCTCAATGTTATTGTTCTTGCATCTCTGACAGACTCGTAGAGTTGATTTAAGCAAGGTAGTGGTGCCTTTTTATGTATTGTGTTTTACCGTAAACTTGAAAGTGAACAACAGACTGCTAAAAATCTGCCTAAATCAGGGATCACATTTGCACAGGAAGGAGCAGTCCTGAGTCCTGTGTGTGTTAAATATTTTTCAAATGCACAACTGTGTTTGTGCACTGTACATATAAAGCTTATTTTTATGATGTCATGAAGACTTTGTATTCATCTCTTCACAAAATAAAAATGTTATAAAATTATTTTACTTTGTAATGAATTACTTCAAACTAATGAAATTGGAATTGCTTCTAACACTTATTGGATCTTTTTACAAAAGTATTGGTAAAACAAAACCTGTTAACCAGTGTAACATCTCTTATCTAGACCATGTAGCAGAATCAATGGTAACTACATTAAAGTTAAAATCATTAATCCATTTGGTATGATAATGTGAACTATTTGGGTTAATTTATGAATATATTGTTGTTAAATTGTATTAATTTGTAATAGCATTAACTCTCATCAAAGTCGTGATGTAACGGAAGTACTGACAGATTTGTTCTTCCATATTGTGTCGTACATCTGAGTGAAATAGATTATCATAAAAAGAAAAAATGTTGCGTGGACACTTGGTTCTATCAATCTGTTGGTAATTGAATGGAATTATATCTGAATGTGAGCTTGCAGTCGATTGTAAGGGGCAAGGTTTAGGCAGACTAAGTGAAGTCTGGCATATGTCATTAAGAAGAAATCTGTCAATCTTACCAGAAGATGTATTTTATAAAAAAAAATCATGGGCAATAATGATAAAAAAAAAAATCAATAACATACATTTAGAAATGTACATGTTTACATTGTTTAAAAATGTTAGTATGTTGATATTAACATTACCCTAGATTAATAAATTGCATTTTGTGTTCATTATACGTAATGGGACATTGTTAATGAATAGACTGTTATTAACTGCAACCGAATAAATATCTATAAAATGTCTATGTATAAAATCTGTACTGTAAATGTCTAACTTTTAAAAGTGCAAGTGTTTCTTTGCATTGACAATGTGTAAAAACTGCTGGTAAATGTCAAAAGAGGACACTTTTAGTATCGGTGTAATAGAGGCCACTGAGTTACATGGTTCCTGAAAATGTATGTTGAGTCATATGAGAGTAAATCATCTAGTAAGATTGTAGTCTCTGAAGCGGTTGCATCTGTCATCCTGTGGCTGTTCCAGGCGTTATCCTGCGTATATGTGTGTAGGACTTCCTGAGAGTCACACTACCATGGTGAGATACTCCACGTGGAAGCACGCACTCCTCAGTCAACTTGTTTGCCTCCGGGTTCCAGCAAAGAACGGTAGCAATCACCTCGTTCTTGTCGTCTCGGCCACCAGTGATGAAGAGCTTGTTATTGCAGGCAGCAATGCCACAGCTGGCCCTCTCACAGCCCAGCTGGATTATCAGCGTCCAGGAGTCTTCAAGAGGACTGTAGGAGTACAAGGCCTTCATCGCTCCACCTTTATTTTAAAGCAAGTAACAGTTCAATCATCAGAGCATTGCAGAAATCTCAGCTGAGTAGTTTTTTGGTATTTTTCAAGCTCTAACATCAAGACCAAAAAACGTAAAAGGTACAAACCAACAACAAATATGGCGTCCTTAAAGGTCACTGCATTTGTGCATTTGGCCTCAGTTGGCATTGGGCATTTTAAGCTCCATTTATTTGATCGGGAATCAAAGCTTTGCATGTTGTTTGTGGCTAGTTTGCCATTGGGGCCTCCACCTATCACAAAGATGCATTTGTCATAGCTGGCAGCAGAGAAGGAGCTTACACTCAGCATGAGAGGCGCTGCCTGGAAAGAGAATACAACCTCAACTCGTGATTTGTAATGAAAATGTCTGTATATATGGAATAACCATCAAAAATCCACTGAAAAGTTATGATTCAGACAACGATTCAATATTGAATGCCTAAGACTTTTAAATGGACTTTTATAGTGGATGTGTACATGACCTGTCCTGAGATAAATATTATTAATGCATACACTGCCCCAAACCTTTGAATGTTATTGCATCCCAGTTTCCACAAAAATATTAAGCAGCAAAAACTGGTTTCAACACTGATAAAAATAAGAAATGTTTTTTGAGCACCAAATCATATTAGAATGATTTCTGATAGATCATGTAACACTGAAGACTGATTAATAGTCATCAATTGAATGCATCCTTGCTTTAAGTATTGAAAATGATCATTCCACAATATATGACGATATATCATATTTATATATTGTGGTTATGACTAAAAAAAACACTCTTTCGGTGAGATTCATTAAAAATGAAAAGGTATGTTTTAATACTGGGACTGCAAAAGGCCTGTAGTTACAGAATTGGCCATACCAAATATTTACCGAATATTTGTCTTCAGAGCTCACCTCTGTCCAGCAGTTATGAAATGGATCATAGGCTTCAACACTGTTCAATCTCTGAGTTCCATCAAAGCCACCCAAAACATACACCTTTCCTCCAACAACAGCCATTTTGTGTCTCCAGCGTCCTGTGCTGAGGTACTCTATCTGGATCCATTTGTTTAGTGATGCATTATACTTCCACACATCATGCAATGTTTCCTTGCCACCTGTTTTACATTGAAAATAATTCATGTTTTTACAAATTTCTTGCACATCAGCGTCCATGCAAATAAGCAAACTAGATAGTTACTGTCACTTTATCGCCTTCTCAGTGAGACAGTGGGATGTACCGATTCTCACCCGATATGTAGACTTCGTTTCTGAAAGTGACACACGCAAACTCCACCCACTTCTTATTTTCATTCTCAGATTCCATCTCTGTGTTTGGAAGTTTTGCGACCTCTAAGCGGCTCCTGCGTAGTGGGTCAAGACAGGTCATTTCAGATACAAACTTCTCTTCCTTTGTGCATCCTCCAATGATCATAAACACCTCCGACTGGAACTCCCGCACTCTTGGTTTGGTGCGCTCTGAGATCACCTATAAACCAGGAGAATTTAAGTTCTCAGTTGATGCAAAATATTAGAGGGTATGAAAGGTTTTATTTGGGTGACTGATCGGCCTGAAATGTAGGTTTTCATGTCTTGGGAAGAAAAAAAATTACGATTTTCCGATTAATTCTTTCCTATGTAAGCAAAGTGGACATTATGACGTAAATATGCCCGAATTGAATAAAGTCAGAATCGAATCTTGGGAATCAAATCAAATACTCAAGGACGAAAACCACTTATGAAATACACTTCCTCCAAAAAGGCTTGCCATGCCTTTATGACGCACTGTTATAATTCCCAAGCTTGTATTTCACTTCCTATTTGACTGAACTGTCTTGTGATCACTTGAGCATGACATTAATCATTGAGAAGAAAGGTCACCTTGGTCAAACTAACCTCTTTTCCTGAGAGGTGATAAACCCGGGCCTCCTGCAGCAGCGGGAACACCTCGGCACACTGGCGGATCAGCGGGTCTCCTTCCACCTTTTCTACAAAGTACCATGGGTCCAACAATGGCAGTCGCACATGTGTGAGGACACGGGGCAGCAGAGCCAGTCTTTCATCCTCACGGGCCCTGACCCAACGTATAACCACGTCAAACACCTGTTCCTCCTCTGTTACCCCCAGGTCATCATGCTGAAGCAGACTGACCAACACATCTGTAGGAAGCTCCAGGATCTCATCATGCTCCACTACTTGAGAGAAGTTTTGGATAATGTAAGCATTGACTTGGGCTTTCAAAGACTCCAGCGAGTGGACGTCAGCTAGATGCAGGATGCCCACACAGTTTTCCGGGTATAGGGCCTCTGCTAAATAACTGGCACAGGCGTCCACTATACGTGGAAACTGCAAGCATAGATCGAATTTTAGGTCATTATAGAGCATAACATAATTTTTTTATGAATTTTATGTCCACATTTATGGACATTACCATTACAGAAGTTTGGGGTCAGTAAGATTTTTCTTTAAAGAAAGGAATATTGTTATTCAGCAAGGATGCATTAAATTGATCAAAAGCGACAGTAAAAAAAAAAAAAAATCAAAGAATCCTGAAAAAAAATATTAAAAATCAGGGATTCCACAAACCTTTTTACAACATTTATAATAAGAAATATTTCTTGAACACAAAATCAACATATTATTAGAATGATTTCTGAAGGATATGACACTGAAGACTGGGGTTTTGCAATATTACTGTTTTTATTTTGATCAAGTAAACCAGCCTTATGTTAAATAAGAGACTTTGTTAACCAACTTGCAGACCTCAAACTTTTGAACAGTATAGTGAACGTCTTCTGTAAAGCACTTTGTAAACATTGTTTGAAAAGGTGCTATATAAATAAAACTGTACTTTTTACATTAAATTTATGCTTTAATTGTTTTAATAATCTAAAATAGCCTGATGACAATTTTGGACTTTGCAGCAAATTCATCAAATTCAAATTCACCAAATTGCTAGATCAATTATATTTAGCAAACATATGACTCCACCCAGCTACCTCTAGATTTGACTACTAAAACTGTTATGAAAAAAATATCCTCTCTGTAAACAATGTTCATTTGCACTTTTCACTTCCCTGTTACGCTTGGTAGTACATTTGAGGTGGTTTTGATGTCTTATCCTCCAAAAAACAAAACAAAACAAAAACCTTACAAAATACCACAAATGTTGCACTGGGGAAGTAAAAAGTGAAATAAATATCACGTGTACCCAGCACAAACATAACGGAACATACAACTTTTATACTTTACAGAGACAGTGTCGCAGATAGGTTATTGCACCATACTAGAAGTCCTGTTATCATTCATATGGGAAAATATGTTAGAACAAACCTGAAAAAGGCTGGCTGCCTCAAGCATTTTCTGAACATTGTCCTTGGTAATGGTGACTTTGCTGGTGTAAGTGTATTCTAACAGGATACTCATGGTGTCAGCATCAAGGCCTTTAAGATTTACAGTTTCTTCATGTTTTTCTCTCAAGTCATTACAAAACATTGCTCTGTAAAATATAAAAACAAATAGCATAAAAATGAAACTTACCGAGACTTAAAAATCTGTACCTGCACTAGAAACACAATTCTCTATTTCTTTCTTTTTTGATTTAAAAAACAAACAAACAAGCAAACTCATTTCGCTGCACATCAGATCAAATGACCTTAATGTGCTACTGGCTGACCTGAAATAATGACTGGCTGCAGCAAGGACCACGCGATGGCACTGGAAGCTCTGGCCCTGTACATGGAGACTGACGTCTGTTAAACTGTCCTCCAGCCGAAGACTGTGCAGTCCATCCTGCAGATATCCAGCAAACACAGAGTCTTCAAACATTACATGACCATCTTCCTGGTTCTCTTGTATCGAGCTCTCCAGAATGCTCAGACCCCCTGCTGAAGCTTCTTTCTTGGCAGACGAAGGGCATTCAGAGTTAGTATTCTCTAAAGTATCAGCCATGATCTGGAGTCCCAGAAGCAAACGTTACAGAGTTCACCTCTAAATAAATTTTAACAACATGTGATTACTAGACATCGGCAGCCTAAAGCTGAATTGTTCTTTCCTGATACGCAAGCTTCCTGTTTTTATAACGGCCTACAAAGAGGAAGTGCTGAAACCTCTCAAATTCAGCTCTGCAACTAGGCAAGTTCCTTGGATTATGGCTGAGATTCTGTTGTCTAAAAGTTCGGTATTTTAAGGGGAAACAAGAAATGAAGGATAAATATATAATTTCACATGCTTAGGGTATAAAACAGATCTCACTGCTTCATTAACAACATTAAGGAAACAAATATCCAAATAAAAAAAAAAACTCACAAAAGATGATTAAGCACTACAGGCAGACCAAACAGGATTCATGGTAATACTAACATGAATTTCATTTAGATTTCCTCAATAAGTGTATCAATATCACACCTATCTCTTTTAATTAAGAGTCAGAATGATGCAAGTTCCAGAAATGTACCAGTCAATGTTAGAGGTTCAACCATTTTTGCTCCAGGTCTTTAATAATAATTTACAAAGGATGTTTTAAGATGGTTTCATCATCAACAAAAACATTGTATCTCATAGGAAATAAGCAGAAAACAGACAGAACGTGTATTTACTCAATTGGAATGTCTAAAAGTGTATCTCATCAAAATGTTATGTTAAAAAACAAGTTAAGATTTAACATGGAAAGAATATAGCAAATTCTAAGACGACAACTGAAGACGCATTCAATTCTGGTATTCTGTCAGATTGTTAGTTAAATTGTAAAATACTGTTTACATACACATAAATATAAAACAGCTAGTCAAAAATGTCCTGATTCTTGTTTAAAAACAGAAATGGTTCATTTAACTCCACACAGCAAAATTGTTCTATTTTGTTGAGACAAGTAAAGGCAAATAGGTAGTAGGCACAAGGGACAGGTCAATATGAGACGATGGGATAAATTCAAGTATTACACTCTGGAAGATAAAAAAGTACTTTGTTAGGCCAGAGCTCAAAAATACTTAAAACTAATAAAATACAAGAAAATTCAGACAGAAATGCATTAAAATGTTCAGGTACACACCAACCAATGCAATGGTGTCAAACCGTTTACATAAAACACATAAAATGACAGACATCGGTAGAAAACAGTCAGTGGCTCCTCTGGTTTTGTAGCCCCTTCGGGCACATTAAAGGAGAGTTTGGTGTGAGGAGGCAAGACATGGTGATTGTGCAAGTTAGTCCCGAGGTCTTCAGGGCTGAATAGCAAAGGTCCTTCATGAGACTAGAAGGTGACTCTGCTGGAGTGATAGAGGTTCTCACAGGAATTGGTCGTGAGAAGGAATCTGGGCATTGGCCCAGTGACAAAGGGCTAGCGGTTACTCTTCATTGCCTCCTTGGAAGCAAGTATAAGGGGAGTGAGGCTGGAAAGAGGCTTCGCCAGCTTGAGGAAAGGATGCTGCATGAGACAAATTAAGGACATTAGTACATTTTCTAGAAGATTACCTACTCCTCAACATCATCACTTCTCTAACACCTCCATAGTCTATTCCAGGGGTTCCCAAACTTGTAAGCCGAACCTCTTAGATGTAAAATATTCACTTGATGTACCCCTTGATAATTGAAGTTAATTATTCTATAATTTATTAATACATTTGCATATTCACACTTCTCTATGACTGTTAATGGTCACATGACATTCCAGTAAACAGATTTATTTATTTAAATTAAATTATTATTAATATTAAATTCATAAAAAAGTCAGAAATGTATTACTGTAGTAAATTGTACTGCAAAGTAAAAAATGAATATTTGATCATTATAAAAATTATTAGGTTTTACACTACAAGTTACGATACTAATGTTTAACTCTTCACTTTCAAACGTTCAAACCCCCGAGATTATAACATGTCAAATCCTGAGCATTTTTTTTTTTTGGCTGAATACAGGTGAAATGCTGTAAACTTCTACAAAAATGGTGGAAATTATGCAAATGAATATAAGAGAACCTAGCGCACATCGCAGTCCTAAATGCACGTTAAACTCGAAGCACATGGGTTTTGTGAGAAGCGGCAGTTACTTTAAACCAAGCTGCTGTATGCGTGTAAATTGAACACAGTGCCACAATTTTGCCTTACTTGCAAGAGTTCTTTTCCTCCACCTCTCTTCTCCACATCCATCTCGAGGCAGCGGTTTAGGAAGTCTCTAAAAATGGGTGACAGCTTCTCTGGGTTCTGGAGTTCTGGGGTCCCATTAGTAGCAATGAGGTACAGCGCCTGGAGACGAGCATTATCCATTAATGCAATTAATCTTGTCTTTAAAGTTAAACAGTTCACTTGAGCATCATCCTTAACTACAAAAAGACTTTACAAATGATTGGTGATGGAGTAATAAATGTACAGGACAAGATTGCCTCACCCTCAGAGGATTCTCATTGAGATAAGGAGGTTCACCCTCTACCATCTCAATGGCCATGATACCCAGAGACCATATGTCCACTTTGGGACCGTAGGCTTTACGTGTGACCACCTCCGGGGCCATCCAGTAGGGAGTTCCTACCATGGTGCTCCTCTTACTTTGCTCAGGGGTGATTTGAGCACAGAACCCAAAATCGGCTGAAAAAAAAGAGATTTTTTTTTATTTAAATGTGCTGAAATAATGTAGCCAGGACTTGACAGTGGGATCATGGACTCACTTAGCTTGACAGATCCATCCATTCCTAATAGAACATTGTCACTCTTGATGTCTCGATGGATGACCTGGTTCAAATGAAGGAACTCTAGAGCTTGCAAACACTGTGAAGGAGTCAGACCACAATGCTTAGGCAAACAGTTCAGAAAACAAACAGTTCAGATCTCACAACTATGACAGAAATACTGTACCTCTCTGCAGACAGCAGCAATTTGTGCCTCATCCATGCAGGTTTCTGTTACCACATCGGTCAGAGAGCCTCCAGCAAGGTACTCCATCACCACAAAAAGCTCATCTCCAACCAAGAAGCTACACACACATACACAATAAAACAGAAAGCAGATGCTACAATAGATGGCTGGATTGGAAACATATGCACAAAATAACATTTCTTTAAAGGTTGTAACTACCTGTCTACAAAGTTGACAATGTTGGGGTTCTTCATCTCCTTCATCACCAGGATCTCATTGATGATCAGCTCCTTCTTGGGCTGCTTCTGTAGGTTGATCTGCTTAATGGCCACCTATGAAAACACATCACTGTCAGTTCACTTGGCCTGTTTCAACTAACTGAGGGAGGCCAAAATTTACTTCAAACAGTTAAATTGTTCAGAACAAAGTGGTCCATTTACTGGTAATTCAGTGTGATTAATTATAATTAATACACTACTATCAAAAGGTTGTGGTCATTAAGGTTTTTTTAAATGTTTTTTAAATAAGTATCTTATGTTCACCAAGGCTGCCTTTATTTGATCAAAGCTATAGTAAAAACAGTACTATTGTGAATTATTATTACAATTTAAAATAACGGTTTTAATATACCGGTATTTTAAAATGTAATTTAATCCTGGCACTGAATTTTCTGCATCTTTACTCCAGTCTTCAGTCACATTCTAATATGATGATTTGCTGCTCTAGAAACATTTCTTAGTATGATCAATGTAAAAGCTGCAGTCCGTAGCTTTTTTGGGGTTAAAAATTATCCAAAATACATATTTGAGAAAATACATAACCAGCCAGTGTTCAAAACTATCTGCTTGCCTTAGCTCGATTCAAAGGGGTAAGCTTGTAATAATGTTTTTAATACCAGTGGTACTGGTGGATTTCCACGGGAGATTCGAGCATGTCTTTGCGTCATTACGTCACATCTGTACACATAAAGAAGGAGTCTCGGCTAGTAGGCTATATTGCGTGTGAGGATGCTGGAGGTGGAGATTTATAGCCTTTTCTCACAGCACTTAATATAATTAAACTTATCAATTTGATGGCGGATCCAGAAAGGTTCAAACGACAATCACCAGTGACAACAGATTCATCCGCTGTAAAATGCAAAAGACTTCGTTCGGACTTCGGAGTGGCTACAGAAAGAAGAGACTGCAACTGGCCCATGCAAAAACAAGGATACATATCGGAAGGACATTACATGTAGTCACACAATGCTTGCTAATGCTTACGTTGTATAATCGTTACGTTGAAATCTAAGTATAATTCGCACGGTTTCCCGTGATATGATAACTTATAAGCGATTGTTAGATTCAATCAGCGCGATTTACTGCAATGTCAGAACCAGAACAAAAGTGGATGTTTCTTACTAGTTCAGATGACATTTTCCGGTGAAAATTATTATGTTGGCCATATACTTCCAAAATGAATAATCTGTGATTCTGAATGCCAGTATCCACACCGGCGTGGTGACTGACAGCTGCACACTCTCCTCAAACATTGTTCATCCGCGCTGTGCCGTGTCGAGGGTGTCGAAGTACAACTCGCGTAAAGTTGATAATTCCGCGAATGACTGCAATTGCAGATTTCGAACAGAGATGGCGACAGAGGAAAAACGCCGGACTGCAGCTTTAACCCTCTGAGGTCGGCTATCGCGCCGGCGCGATAGTCTCGCTTTTTTCTTATCAGTGCAAAAGAAACTCAAAATACTCTGTTGATTTTGATCTTACATATTAAGTGTTGTACATCATTAGATCCTGATAAGTGTCTATTTTTTTTGTGGATACTCACAATAAAAACAAAGTGTTGTGCTTTTCGCCAAATAAAGAAAAACAAACATGATGCGCGTTCTGCCTTCTCTCTGTCAGTGAAGTCCATTCTGAAACGCGTCCTAAGATTAACTTTAATTCCGCGAATACTTGTCATACAGGCACGAGTGTTTTTCCATAATGAAGCTTGAACTCTCTTCTTTTAAATGAGTTAATTTATATAAAAAAACAAATATTCTTAGCTTATGTAATCTGTATGAAAAGAGAGAGATGTCAGTATTTTTCTTTCCAGCTCATTATACCTAATTACGCGTTAATGTGCCACGCCCACGGAGAGCGCGCGCTATTCAAACGCAAATGATTTTAGACAAGCCGTTCAAACATGCCAACGCCCACCAGCTGGATTATAAAACACATCGTGTTTAGTAAGTATCTTGTACAGCTGTGTACACAGCGTATCCTTTCACTGTGAGGAATATCTAACCCTGGAAAATGTACCAGAAGTGCTGGTAGTTTCATTTCGAGGAGCAACGGATCCAGCTGATGTAGTAAGTCATTTATTCTAGTGCTTTGTTCTAATCGTGATATTGAAGTGTCGGACTGTAAACCGCAAAAAGACTGTTTAAATATGAATTGCGTGTATGTGTGTAGGCTAAATGATGAGTGAACGGCAAAGGCGCGCGCGCTTTGTTTACAGTTATACAGCGCGTGTCTGTGCCTTGTTCATTCACTCTCGCACCTACATTAGTAAACGTTATGTTTACATAAACACATCTTAGTAGGCTATAGCAATATAGTTTGTATGAGTAAAAATAGACTGAAATATGTTGAAATAAAATGTCTGTATAAGCAACAAGCTGCAAATTCACATGTATATACTAATATATCATACACAATATATTACAGACTAAATATGAATGTTTAGACACGATTTTGTGATTAGTTTTGGATAGCTTATAAAGTTTTGACTGTAAAAAAAGACTACTGTCACATTAAATAGGTACGCTTTTGTTCACCAATTTCTGCTCATAGTTAAATATACTATAGTATGATGTTTTGTCAAAAATAAAGTAGGTATATTGAATTATCAACTAAGATGTTATTATAGTGTTTGTTCCAATATTCAAACTAATGAATCCTTACCTTTTTTTAATACGTATGATAAAATGTATAGTTTTTACAAAGAAATACACTTGAAATATTGTTAAAATTGTAATTGTTGTTGTAATTGTAACCTATTTGTAATTGGTTACAATTTCTAATTGTAAAATATGTATAGGCTATATAGATCATTTCTTTTGTCCTTGCATTCTTTGGGATCCTGTGACACACCTGTGTGAAAGGGCTAATTAATATGCAGCTCATTATGCGGCACATTATCCGGCCTTTGTCTTCTCAGGTGTGAACACGCCTCCACGCATATTGCCTTTCCAAACCAAAGGTCTCTAATAAAATTTAAATCAGTGTATGTGTTTGTGTAAATGATTAGGCAGGATGATTTTCAGATCATTTTGAAGCAAAAATTCTAGGCAACAACACTGATTAGTCACAAGTCTTGTGGACACATATTTAGTATGTGTTTTGTGGCCTTATTTCAGACACTTTAAGTTTTAGTTTTTTCAATAACCATGCATAAGCAATATTCTCTCAAAAATACAAACATGTTTCATAATTGTTGCTGAGAAATTACGGTAGTCCAGTTTGTGCTTTATTGAGTGAATTTACACCTTTGCCATTAACATGTTTATAACTAACTGAAAAAAGCACAAATGTCAGAGCATGTCAGAACACCTCAAGGACCCCAAAAATCCTTAGACCTCAGAGGGTTAATAAAACTGTAATATATTTTGTGGAAACCGCGATGCTCGTTTCCATGATTCTTTGATGAACAGAAACGCAAAGCATTTATTTGAAATATAAATCTTTTACAACATTATGCATGTCTTTACTGTTACTTTTGATCGGTTTAATGCATCCTTACTGAATAAAATAATTATCATCTCTTAAAAAGTATATTGTACTGATCCCACACTTTTGTAGTAGTGTAAATAAACAGCCCCAACCTGTATTTAAATTCCATTATGAGGATTTTTTCAAGGGCTTTTCTCAGCAAATACCGATATAAGCAAATAATTTGATTGATTACAGAACATATCATGTAATTTGTTGGATTTACTTCTTTTTTTTCTAAATTGAAGAGAACAAAATACCTCTTGGCCAGTAGCAACGTCAATGGCTGTGTACACCGTACCAGACGCACTGTAAAGAGACAACATTCAACTGAAGCAATCTTAGATTCTAGTAACTAAGAATAATCAACTATAAAATAAAGAATAATCAACTGTTTTTGTGATACAGACTGACAAGATAGAAAGTAAAACTTCCAATATGACAATAAATCATTAAATATATTTACCCTTGTCCAATTTTTTCGTATCTTGTGTATTTTTTCTTGGGGTCTCCAATACTGACAATGGTCCCTAAAATCAATCACAATACAGTTAGAATTCTGCTAACTTGCTACAGTGCAAATAAGTATTGTGTTGAGCATCTGTAATGATTAGTAACCATCAAAAACATACTAAGTTTCTCCATAATCTCCTCATCGGTCATCTTGCCCTTGCTGCCCTTCTTCTGTTTGTCTGCAGCTTTGGATCCATCTGTCTCCAGAGCGGCAGCAGGTGCAGGAATGGGATCGATGACCGAACGAGTGTATACCTATCCAGACAACAACCATATGGAGATCACTCAAAAACCATGAAGTACAAACTAAAAAAAAAGAATGAATCAAAAATCTGAATCTATAAAAACATAATATGACAGAAACTGTGTGATGAGACTGCAAAGTTCCTGTCCACTCACAGATATGGTATGATTTGGACGTGGTGCTACAACTGGGGGCGGGGCTTCATCATCATCATCATCATCAGGGTCCTTGACTGGTGATTGCTCTGAGCCTTTTTTTGCTGGTGGTCCATCTTTATCTGAAATCAAGGGGAACAAATTCAGTATAGGATCAACTCAAATACAGTTGGAGTGGGCGTATGTTCATGGACTCATATACCTGTAAAACTGAGGTATTTCTGCCTGCTGTTGCCTGTGGAGTCGTAGAATTTGAGCACATCCAGCACAGCCTGAGGGTTTTTCTTCTGCTCAGATTTCGTGATGTTGGAGGTCTGCAGCAGCCGAGCCCACTGCTCTGGCATGCCCTGGGACAGAGAAAGGAGAAAGATAAAGAAAATGGAATGCAAAAAGAAAGTAAGGGCTCATCTAATAATTTGATTAATTAAAATTCAGGAGGCAAATCAAATCAGTGGACTATGACAGACAGGAGACAAATGGTCACACAATTCAATCTAGGCAATTGAATTGGAAATTCCCTCCAGCATTTGATGGATTAAGACAGGTCAGGGGCAGCATGGGTAAATTGCACCAGAGGAATATTTGAGTATGTCTCACTCACAGTAAACTCCCCCGTGACAGTATCGAAGCCCACATGTATGGTGTGCTCAAAGTCTGAAGGGTTAGAAATCTCTGGACGCTCCTTATCCTTGTCTTTTTTCCGTCCTTCAACAGAAAAGATGGTTGTGGTTAGATCACTGGCCACTGGTCACTGGCAAAATGACAGATTCCAGTGGACAATTTTACAATAAATGAACCTATGTCCGGGATGAGCCTGTGTACAAAAATATGATAAATTACAACATACAAAAGAAAAGACAATTAAAGGAATGTGCCGAGTACAATACAAGTTGAACTCTATAGTCACCATTTGTCGAATCAATTTGTGCTGCCGACCACATAAAATACTTGCCCGTCAGTTTTTTATAAGACAATATAATAACGCACCCTGACTCAACAAACCGATCTGTGGAAATGAGCCAGACAGGGTCATAAAATGTGTATGGAAGTGTCAGTTCAGTCCAGATGCAAGTTAACTTGCTAAATTTGGATATTATATGCAGATGGTAGTAAATTCTTGTGAAAAAAAGAACACGAAAAACTGTACTTCTTGAAAACGAACAGAAAGCAAGCCCCTTGACAGCTGTGGAACACCACAGCTTCCCTTTGGATTAATTGTTTGCTTTTCAAATTAAATTACAAAAATGAATTATCACAAGGTAAGACTTGACGACGATATTTTCAATGTTTGTTGTTCATTTATATAACAGCACTTTTCCAATGGGTGACGAATACGTGTGCTTCTTTAGATGCTTCACACGCAAATATAATAACGCTGGCTTGGTGTGGTTATATTATAGGCCTATATTTGCTGCTGCAGCACATATTGATAGTGAATGAATGAATGAGGAATGAATAGTAAAATCTGGTGTTACATGCTGTCCTGTGGGGTAGTAAAGAAAGAAAAAATTGGGAATGCCTATCAAAATGACTTGTGTTTTTCACGAGTCTCTGTCTTCAAGTCCATGTAAAGTCTCGAGTCAATTGTTCATGAGTCCAAGTCAAGTGATTTTTTTGATTTTTGGATTAAAATATCCAAAAAACACTAAACAAAAGTTGCTTTGCAATGATATGTATTGTGAAATGCACTACACAAATAAATATAAAATGAAATTGTTTTGACCAAGTAAAACATCGCTGCTTTACCCCACAAATTTAATTCGTTATTTAATTTGTATGAATAATTCAGCATTTGTGGCTGTTTCATTAGAATGATAAAAAAAGAATGTGAATTTAAGTGATCAAACGTAACTGCTACAAAGTTTAAGTTCAGTTAAATAAATTCAATAATATTCCAATATTTCAAAATAATCACAAAAAATTTTATTTGCTGAGAAAAGCCCACAATAAATCTTTATAATTGGACATTTGTATACAGGTTGGGACAATGCATATTAAAAAAACACAAAAAAACCAACTAATTAACTAAATTAAATTGAAACCTCATTAAATTGAAATTGATACATTTTTCCACAGATAAAAATAAATAACAAGTTAATCTGCTTATAACCACAATCCTACTGCAAATAACAACAATAACAACTTGTTAAATCTGAATAACAATATAATAAAGGAAGAAATAATCGAAGTGCTTTATTAAGTAATTTTTTGTGCCTTACAGAACTTTTTTGAGTTGCGAGTTTTTTTGTGTGGTATTCAAAACAAATGCTGTTTTGTATTGACCCCATACCTTTCTCTGCTGAGAATATGGATATGATCTTGTTGCGGGGCTTGTCCCTCTTCTCCTCAGGGACGGTGGGCAGGGGTTTAGAGCTAGGGTTTGTTGACATACTGTCCTTGATGCCGGTGCTAAAGGTGCTGCTCATTCTGACTGGGGGGGCAGGGGGTTTGTCCTCCAGCTCTCCGTTGTCAGACATGACAGGGAAACACACTCAGAGGGGTTATTGGGTTTCAGAGGTCAACCTGCAGAGGGCGGCAGAGAAACAAACATCTTGGCTGATAAATGAATTGTGTGATTTGCATTTATATCGATATTTTTGCAAGAGATTTTATCAGTGCACATCAGTTTCATCTGTGACTCTCACTAGCAGAATACAAGCAAAATAAGCAAACTGGCCAAGGCTGGTCGTCCAATGATGTGCTGCTCAAAATGCACACAAAAACAATGTAACTATTTCAGTAAAATCTCAGAAGAACAATTTCTGAATTTTATTGTACAGACCTTTTATAAAAGCTTTCCTACCACCACAATGGCCACACCAAGAGTCTGCTAAAATAGTGCTGCTAAAGCATAACAGCTGCTACTGTGCTACAAAAACAGACAGTCAACAAGTTAGCATGGACAGAGAGAGGCTGTGTCTCAAGTTCTGCTAGCTGCCTGTTTTTTGAGAAGTGCAAACAATGTCCACCCCTGTGTGAAAGTCACTGATACTTTTTGGAGACTTCACTGTCTAGCAGCTGTGAGCTAGCTTAGCATTGCTATCCTAGAGAGTTCTAGCAAGTCATTCATTCAAATGAAAGTGCTGAGGTTTTCAATTCAAAGTGCAAGTCTGCACAACAGGATGTCTTGCTAAGGATGACTGTGTGACATAAGCTCAATCAAATCTAGTGAGCTTTGCTACCTTGCTGTCAATTGTCTATCATAGAATCTTAACCAAAATGGAACCTCATAACTGATTTGCTGTCTTCTACATATGCAGCACACACAAATAGTGATCCTCGTGTGAAGTATACGAGAAACTCGACTCGATACATGGCACATACAAGGACAAAATAAATACTTTCAGTACTGAATTAAATATATTGTCTACACATTTTTCTTGCCTCAGTCTGCCAGTATTTTCACTGACGTAGTCACAATGGATTACGAGTTTGCCTTCTCTGTGAAGGATATGATACAATGCGGATTAGATTTCTGGGGATCTCCAGTTGGGGTAAAAATATTGGGGTAAAAACAGTATTTTTATGTTATGTATTTTTAAAGGAGTAGTTCACTTTAAAATGAAAATCACCCCATGATTTACTCACCCTCAAGCCATCTTAGGTGTTTATAAACTTTCTCCTTTCAGACGAATACAATCAGAGTTATATTAATAAACACCCCGACACTTCCGAGCTTGATAATGGCAGTGGATTGCAACCATCAGTTTGACGCTCAAAAAAGTGCATCCATCCATCCATCATAAGAAAACTCCACAGAGCTCAGGGGGGTTAATAAAGGCCCTTCTGAAGCAAAGCGATGATTTTGTGCAAGAAAAATATTCATATTTAAAACTTTATAGAGTAAAATAACTAGCTGTTATTATAACTCAGATTGTATTCACCTGAAATAAGAAAGTCATATACACCTAGGATAGCTTGAGGGTGAGTAAATCATGGGGTAATTTTCATTTTAAAGTGAACTACTCCTTTAAGGTCTGTCAAAGTTAACCGTAAAGCTGCCTCTGAAGAATATTTATTGCGAAAAGTGCTCTACAAAGAAAGTACATTTGAATGGAATTGAAAACAATTATCTTAGTGGAGCACTGAAATTTGTTGGATAAATTGTTTTGGAGGGCTGAAATCATTGACTGAAACAATGCTTTTCTGATGATAAATTTGGAATGTTTCAGCATCTATTAGCAATATTTGGAAAATTTGTTCAGCTGTAATATCACGAGGTGACTTTACAACTTATCTGTGAACACGAGGCCCTGTACAGCAGCACTGAGTTGAATACCCAAGTTTATTCACAGAAACTTTATGTTTCAAAATTTGACTGTTGGAAGCACAATTATGATGCCTTAAATTTCAGTTTAAATCACTACATTTTGAAAAAGAGGTGAATATAACAGTGTGTTTCTCCCTGGCCTGAATCTTTATCTATAAACATTTCAAATTTCTGCTAGTAAGGAAGAGTATTTTGTTTGGTAGCTTAAAAGAAAACCTCATCAGGTGTGTGTGGCCTCAAATGGTACAAAGATGTTTCATCACCAGTCAAGTCTGGTTAGAAATCAGTGCCATCATGCGGCTGTCTGCATCCTCTCCGCCCCTGTCATCAACATGTCCAAATAAGGTAAAATCCTGTCTCACCTAAGTGAGGTCAATACAGCAAATAATGTGCAACTTAACCTCAACGTAACCACAATGTCTTCCTGTTTGACAGCACAGTTTGACTGTGCATTGTTTTCACACAGCAAATGACTTATACCTGATTGATAACTTCAGAAAGACTAAAAGAGAATGCGACAAGTTTTAGGTGTAATGAATCTGAGAATGACTAATTTTTATGTTCTAATGAGCGATTGCTCCACACAGCCATGGATTATACGCTTTCGAGTTTGTTCTGAAACAATTTTACCTGAACTATAACAAAGATATTTCTGAAGAGTTGAGAAATGACAAACGAAGAGTTGAGAACTATTACACAAGTATTGCATTATCTTAGAGTAACACTTGTGAGCTAGTTCCTGCTTCCCTAAAGAAAAAACATGGGCAGAATGAAGATCTGTGCAGGCAGTGTGAGAAAATTCTCAGAAAAAAATTCTCATATACTCTCCCGTATATGAGAATTTTTTTCTGAGAATTTTCTCACACTGCCTCACACCAATCTAATGAAAAAAAAAAATTTTTTTTGCAAAACAAAAACCACGAGCTTGAGATGGAAATCCCTAAATCAATCTGAATGCAGAAATACACCATCAGGTCAAACAGGAAAAGTCTAAATTAATTCAATTCATTGCTTTTGGAGCACGATCAGTTTAAAGAGCTTTTTTTTTTAAGCTACCACCATACGTTTCAGCTTGTAAGAAAGGGGCATTATCAACACAAACTCAAAAAGATCAAGGAAAAAGGATGCAATTAGATTCCAGTGCCACCACTATAACACCATCTCACCCTGAAGAACCCCGATGGAAAGATCCAGCTGATGTCCCTGGCTCTGCTCTTGCACGCTCCTGAGACATGGAAGGTCTTCTGTATGGTGTCCACAAGTCTCTTTTCTCCCTGTGTTTCCACTAAAGTGAGCCGAGAGAGAGGCGTGTTGATGCAGGCATGCTTCATTCCACAGTGCGAGTGCAGTCATGCCTTTGTGCTGCACATTGCTATAGTGATGTTCCACCCTTCAGGCTTGATGTTAGGCCCTACAGCAGAGATATTTGACCGGACATACCTTTACACACCACTGACTCTCGCTCTGAGAAACTACCGCCGTTACACAATCACAAATGAATCAGGATTATGCTAGGTGTTTTAGGAGCTTAAATAGAGAGAACTTTCATCCCCACATACCTATGGAAGAGGATCTGAAAAGAAAGATCTCTCGTTTAAAGCATTCAATTGAGCAATGCTACACAGACTCTTGCAGATTTCAGTAATACATTTCCCAAGGAATTTAATTTGGTCTTAACGTGCCTTTCAGTAATGACAGTGATTTGGAGATGGGTGTGACTCTCTCCAGTGTTTTATAGGCTCAAACGCACTTCTGCATGGTTCATTTCATGAGGTATTTTTTTCCAACTTGGAGCCAGTGCACATGTTTGTGCATTAAAAATGGTTAGTCTAGCGCTTGTGAATCTTACAGCCTCGAGCTACTGATTCCACAACCATTTCTGCCAAGCCATACATAATCTCAGGGCTCCGTTAAAACAAACTACTTTTTACACAAATTAGAAAATCATTTGTCAAGCTGGACAATAACTTTATCCTAATGCTGTTGTAAAGCCTAAACAATCTGCAACTGTAAAGCTGCTTTGAAACAATCCATACTGTTAAAAGTGCTTTATAAATGAAGGTGACTTGACTAGAAGTGATTGAGAAGAGCTCAAGAATGTTTCGTGAATCTTCTTAAGAACGATTGGTATGTAAATCGGACCTCAAGGCTTGCACTGGGGTTCGTTGTTGCATGGAGGAAAAACTGGCATGCACTGTAAAGATGTAGACAAACTGGATGTCCACAAAACCAAAGGGGACCAGATTATTGTTGTCACAATTTTTTTTTTGTATTTATGAAATAGGTGCATTCAGGCCATGTCGGAATTTAAGTAATTATGAAATTCCAACTTGTAAACCGATTTTCTGAATTTTCTTAGAGCTCCGACGTACCAACTGATGCAACGTCATGCAGAACACTCAAAATAGCAGCGGCTTCAGCAGTAAAATGTAGTTAAGGAGATATGTAGTTACACCATTTCTGTTTATTACATGCCTTGGTTGAATTCTAATGTAGAATGTGGTCTGTTATTTCTTGATAACAGACCGCTGCTAAGTATAACACACCGTTGCCATGAAAAACAGAGTGTTGCCATGGACACAGTTCTGTTCACTCTGGAGCAATACAATCGTTTTTAAATCAATAAACTTCTATTTAATTCAATATGTTGTGTCAAATTATTGATTTATTTGGTAGGTAGCCATGTAATAACTGTGTTGGGCTCCTGATCAGCCTGTCGGGGTTGTATTCGTTATAATAACTGCCTCGCTCTACATTATCCCTTACTTAATAGATCCTATCATTGACTATTGTATTGTTAATCATTACAATATTATTGTACATTATTAATGTCTTAATAATGTGAGTACTCTGAAAATAAATGAAAGACAGTTTAATGTAGCAAGCACAGCGTTGAATTATATAATGTCCTGTTAAATAAACTAGCCTATACATTTATAAATAAGAAATTTGCATAACGAATGTTACTACTTGAATTGTATGAAAGTATTTTAAGTCATTTCTTTCTTAAAAAAAAATATTACCAACCCCAAACTTTTAAACTAGAGTATATATTGGATATATATATATATATATATATATATATATATATATATATATATATATATATATATATATATATATAACAAAGTAACAGCATTCCAGTAGCTCAAAAAAGAAGATCTTGGTGCTAGATACAACAAATACATGGATTTGATTTCCAGGGAACACATTAACCTGTTACAGATAAAAATGCAAACCTGAAAATGTAGCGCAAGTTCTGTTAGATAAAAGCATTTGCCAAATGCACAGTAATATCACAGAAAGTTGCACTTTGTTACAAATTACAAGATTTTCTCCAATAACATAGCATTATAAAGATACTCCTCTACGGCAAGCATACCGCAAGTATGAATTCAGCCAAAGGCTTCAAGCTGTCCTCTCAGTTTGTGTGACGAAAAGGGGAAGTGAGAGGAAAATGCCAGAGAAAGCTCATGGGAAGCGGGACTGTGGACATTCCCGTCTGCTCCCCTGAGCCTCTTTGATTTGAGCCGTGCCAGGCCTAAACTAACGAGCATAGCCTATATTTGTTTTTCAGTTGCAGGCTTGCTGGCCAAAAGTAAACATAAGGTGCCAGTGACTATGCATGCAATGTGGGTCAGACTCGGACTCCTCCATATAAGTGCAAGAACATCCCTATTCACTAATCACCGCTAAACCAACAGACATTATGCACTGACACAAGTTCAGTGATTTGTTGACTCTATCACATATCATTTCTGATGCATTTTTTCCAATTCACAAAATTCTAGCTATGTAACCTCTGATAGTGCTGATTACAATCTTCAAGCACTAAAGAACACTGAAGACAAAAAAACAACAGCAGAGTGCCTCCACTTCCTATTACTCACATCCCCTCAGTTTCTGATTGGTGGACGGATATCAAGCATTTCCTGATCTTACTAGCCCCGACCACTATAGGGTACACACTTGCACTTCATCTGACCAACTGAACCAAAACAAAGATATCAGAGCACGCCTCTCTTTTACAGATGTGTGGTTGTGTACTGTAGAGGAACTGTTTACAGGAAGACAGAGCAAGGGCCTTTTGTATTTGCAGCTTCTATAAAAGGAAATACTGAGCAAGACTTCCTGAAACAAGCCTAGCTGCCATGCTCCTTCCAAGTTATTGGAGAATGAAGGCATGAATTGGTCCAGAGACAAGAAACAAGCTTTCTAACCGTTAAATTATCGCTTTTCAACAACTAAATTAAAATTACGTCATAATTTGGTCTTCATTTCTTCAGTGGAACCTAAATAGATTTCTATTTCCCTTAGAAATCTCTAAGGGAACTATCAGCCTCAGCCTTTTCCCATACAACGAAGGTGCATGGTGACTTACATGGTGCTATTTTGCCCAAACATTACTTAATGTCCCATAAAGAAAATATAATCATCGCATGACAATCATGCTGAAACATGATAGAAATGCCCCCCAAAAGATGAGACTTAAGTGTCACATATGCACATTTCAACAAACACTAATAAAACGACAACTAATGTGTAAATAAAAAACCCTTTCTGAAAAAAAGTATTGCTTGGCTTTGCTTCTGTTGACTATTAATTTATCCACTTGATTAAATTCATATTACTTTGTGGGGGGAAACAAGCCAGAATACATCAAACAGCCCTGCATTATCAAAAACAAGACTGTCAAGGAGTTATAAAAACAAAGGCGCAATGATAAACCATCAATAAATATCATACTTTTTAAACATCAAGTGATCTGCGTACGTTACTGCTAGCAGAGCAAATATCAGGATTAGACTAGTTTAGCATTTTCAACTCACCAGAACTCCCGCAAACCTCTTCAAAGTTTTAGCTCCGCCTTTTCACGTTCATAAATTTATTTCGCTGCAAGTATAATGAGAATATCTCCCTAGAGATTATTGGACGCCGTGTCGACGTGCTTGTTAGTTTTTTTTAGTTAACTAACGTTACTTCTCTTGGACCCGGGATCTGTCTGCTATGGCGGAGGGGAAGCGGAACTGTCGACCCAGCCCAATGTTTGTACTTCACTAAACGTAGCTTTTTAGGTTGGAGAGTTTTTAAACTAATCTATTATTCATAAAAATCTAAATAAAAATTATTAAATTGCGCGAAATGTTGAATGTAATAAGAAGTTTGCTGCAACCTCAAAACTACTACTGTTTGCAAATGGGTTCCGTCCATGAGTTCCGACAGCAGTTGCATGACGGGAAATGTAGTTTAGATCTTATTGCACTGCGCTTAGGTGGCCTACTCTAAAACTACATTTCCCTACACTGATCGGATTTGCCAACGTAAGGGTTTCATTTAAGTCCTACGAGAGTCAGGCGTTATTTAAAACGTTAACTTTTTTATAGATAGTACGATACAAGATTAAATGGCTTAGACAAGACATAACAACTAACAATGGTGAGCGTCATCATAAATAAACTTTATTTTTAAAGCTATGAAAAAGAGATCCAAACCCTCTGCTGGCAGCAACTGGAAAATACATTTTATTCTTCCCTGTTGTAACATTCATGGTCATCCACATAGCAAAGAAGAAAGGCACTGATACAAAAAGTCAATTGATTTCCACTGATTAGGACATTAACCAAGAAAGGGACTGGATATTTGATTCAGGATACACTGTAATATTCTATTTCTTTCTCATATCTTGGGTACATCTGGGACAGTACCTGAATTGGAGAACAAAATATTTGAAAACTGCAATATTAACTACAAAGAGATGTCACTCAGTATGTGGAGTGTGCAAATAAAAGTAGTACAAAATAAGGGAAATTAGCTCACCATTTTCCCTTTGGTTTGGTTTTTAGGCCGACACAGGCAAAGTGAAACCATTCTATTGGACACTGTTAAAAGAGAAGAAACCCTTTTGAAAAGTATTTTACGTTAACAACAATAATAAGAGGACTTCTGTTATTTACAACAATGTCTATCCATTATTCCCACTGGATATTATGATGCATATTTAAGACCATTCATGCATGTGTGTGTGTGTGTGTCATTACTTACATCAGAATTGTCACATCCAATCATTTCTCCATATGATACTTGACTACACAAACAATATGTGGGTTCATTAGGGTCTACTGGCATATCCAGGACATCTGATGGATGCATGGCAAGCAGAGATTCACTTATGTTGGAACTAGTGAGAGAAAAGACACAAAGAAAGAGTTGAATACAAAGCCTTATAATAATATACTTTTGCATCAGTACAATGCATCCATATAAAATCACTGTTACCCAGTTTTCAGTTTTTTCTGCTTGGGTGAGTCTTGATCTGATCCTTTCTTGTCTCTTCCATTAGATCCCCTCTTGTCTTTTATATTCTTATCCTCTGAAACAACAAATTAGTCTGTTTAGTCTTACCCTAAATTACAGCAAAATGGATTAAATGGGCATTAATTGTATCTATATATGTACATAAACCTCCATATATTCTGAACAATAAGACTTACTTCGAGATTGCTTTTCATCAGAGCTATCCAGGCTACCAGAGTCCAGTTTTTCCTGCAGATCATTCTCGAAGCGTGCAAGATCAGCATCCAACCGCCGAATGTGTCTATCCACCTGGAAATACAAGCAGACTTGTTTTTGCTTGATGCATGAAGTTGGACAAGCAAATATAAAACGGAGGACTCTGCATCTCACCATTTCATATATCTGCATTGCAAGCTGAACTTTGTCATCGCTGTACTCTTTGCATTTGCTGTAGGCATTTTCAATCTTCTTTAAATGCTGGACACGCTCATCGGATGGCATATTTCTAACATTTCCAATATACTCAGAAGCTAGTTCACTTATCTCTGCCTTTTTCTCTGTGAAAAACAGTAAGAATGTAATTGATTAGAGAACATTAAAAAATTAGTTCACTGTAATGATCTGTAATGTGTAAATATTTGTGATCCTGATCCAAACATTACCTTCAGTTCTATTATCCAAATCCCCCATTAATGAAAAGTTTCTCTGCAACTCGCAGGGAAGTCCCTCGATACCTGGAGTGAATGATTATATACAATTATTAGATGCACAACATTATGCAGTCACACAGTCAAGTATACATCAGCAGTTTATCACATAAGACTGATACATTTGTTTTGTAGAAACACAATTAACTCAGTTGAGCTGCAAGAGTTTGAGTTGATTACATTGACAGATTACTTGACAGTCATTAAAATGTGGCAACAAGTTTAGAAGATTATCATTTAAGAAACTTACTGTCTAAATAGTGTTCTAAGTACATTCCTTTCGCCATTTTTGTTGGTATAGGCTTTGTACTGAAGGCGTGTACAATGGTTTATTTAGCGCGCGCTGATTTCCTTTCCTGGAGTAGCAGTGCAGACTATTAGATTCTTATATGAAATTGCTCAACCATACTGCTATTACGGAAAAAGATAAGACTGTCCATGTGGTTTGTAGCTCATATATTGTAGCGTAACATCTTCATCTGTACTACATCAAGTAACAACTTGCTCCAGATCGCCCTCTACTGCAGTGGAGATTTGTTTCGGTTTGGTCGCTGCTTCTTTCTCTGGGAAGAAATAAATTAAATAGCCTAATCAGTGGATTTTGGCGGTACAATTTTAAGTGTATATTGTATACCATATCGTTGGTTTCTTAATATTAACTGCTACTTAATATTAACTCACTTAATATTCTTAAAAATTGAGGGACAAGACAACGTGATAATACTAGTTAGTATGTTCAGAACTCACCACAAGATGGCAGTGTCGTCTTAGGAATCAGGTGAAGTGACAGGTTGCGCCTCATTAAAAATAGCCTACAGAATAGCCTCGTTTAGTGAAACAGATGGTTTAACTACTGAATCTGTTCTGTATTTTCTCTGTATGAACACAGCACATGGACATTGGACATGGTGGAACGGCTGTCTAATGGAGTTAAGTGATATAACAGAGGCCTGAAGTCATCCATTGTTGCTCAGAGGCACACTGTGACCAAATCACATTCAACCCTCATGCAAAAACACTGCAGATGTTGGGCTGCAACACCATAGACATATATTTTAAATGGAGTAATATTTTGGGCTAAAAAAAAAAAATATATATATATATATATATATATATATATATATATATATATATATATATATATTTTGCCTACCAGACATTCCACCATTATTAATGTCATGCAATGGGATTCAATTAGGCCTACCTTTAAATCAAATAATGTACTTTAAATTGTGTATATGAAGCAAGCCCAATGGTAATTTTGTTGTTGTTAAAAATAATATGAGAATAATGTTACGAGAAACTACAGTGTAAACCAGTGGCGTAGCCACGAGGGGGCCTGGGTGGGCCTAGGCTCTCTCATTTACATGTCCGGCCCCCTTAGATTTCTGATTGCTTAAAAAAAAATAAGGAGGCAAAATATTTTTTTAGTGATTATGTGAATTACACTCCGCAAACCAAAGTAATACCGGATGAAGAAGTGTTTCCTCTCAGTCTCCACAGTACATAAAATATTCATTTTATTTTATTTTATTTTATTTTTCGTGTTCGCATTTATGTGGAAAAAACAATGTTACGTACGTGTTCTCCGTTATGGACGTGAGCGCTCTGAAAGCGGCACTAAAAGATGCTTTAAAACTTTCACAGAGACATCAAACAGAAAGCACAAAACCTTTCTTTAACCTGAATTTCGTTTTGTATTAATTGTATCTTAGTTTTAATCAATGTTTCATCAACCAATTGCCTGGATTTAATAAATAAGAAGTAAATATAGCAGACGATAGATAGGAAACGGAGGCGCCGGCGTGTGAACTGGAGGTCGTCTCATAAATGAGCCGAAACTCAGCATATAAGGTAGCCTAGCCTCACATGTCTACTTTTAAACAGAACAATTCAAAACGAAAGAAAACAGACTACAGACTGCTCTCTGCTTATGTAATCCTTAGGAAATGTGCATTTCTCTCTGGCGCGCTCACTACTGAAGATTGCGAGTCAGCATCTTCAACTTCATCTTAGCCCAGTGGCGTAGACAAAGAAAACACTTGTTTATTAATAAACAATTAAAATATCTCCTTGCTATATTTGACATATTCATAATCATTACTTTCGCCGGTTCTTTGTGACAGCTTTTAGGTACTTTATTGGTAGCGCCACCCTTACATGTTACATGAGTCGCCACTGCATCACCGCACCCACCAGAATAGGCCTGTATATATAAAATTCTGGCTATATATATATATATATATATATATATATATATATATATATATATATATATATATATATATATATTTTTATATTTTTATATATGTTGCCCCCTCATTTAAAGACGGGACCCCCCAAAAATAAAATTCTGGCTACGCCCCTGGTGTAAACCAATAGGTTGCCTGTGAGGCAATAAGGAAAGTATGTTAATGACTCCTCCCAGGTTTTTTTTTTTTGTATAGCATTTCTAAGTGATGGAAGCAGTAACAAGACCTACCATAGGTATTTAAGGTCTAGTGAATATCTCTATTATTTTGCATATATTTAACACTGCAATTATGGCACTGTGCTACAGTAATATACTTTTTGTGACAGCATTTATCCTAGGTATGCATTTGGACTTTGTCGATTTTTTCCAAATCATAAAGTTATGTTTTTGTGAACAATGATTTATGTTTGATTGTACAGGATGCACAGCACAGGACAGTGTAATACAGTCCAAGCAATTTATGACAGCTTTTGAAGATGGAACAGCCACTCTTGACTGCACTTACAAAGCAACCAGCACTCAGTATCCAAATCTCTTCTGGTACCAACAGAAGACAAATGAATCCCCAAAATACATGCTGATGAGACTTTCTGGATCGAGCAACAATGATGAAGAGTTCAAGCGGAGATTTAATGCAGATCTCAACACATCTGCATTAACAGTTCCTCTGACAATCAAGGATGTGCATGTGTCAGACTCTGCCGTGTATTACTGTGCTCTGAAGCCCACTGTGAGAAAACTGAAGTCAACCCACATACAAAAACACAAGAGCAGAAACATGCTTATGGATGGTTTAGTCTGTGCAACAGTCAAATAAAGTCTATGCTGATGATATTCTTCTAGTTATATCATCATCATCTATAAATTTAGATAAGCAATGGTAACAGATTTCTTTTTACATTTTTACTTTCAGTAAGGAAAAAAATCTATTTTAAATAAATGCTGTTCTTTTGAATTTTCTATTCATCAAAGGATTCTCAAAAAAATGCATCACAGTTTCAGAAATACTAAGCAGCACAACTGTTTTCAACTTTGATAATAACAATAATGCTTCTTGAGCAGCGAAGCAGCTTTTTAGAATCATTTCTGAAGGATCGTGTGACACTGAAGACTGGAGTAATATGGCTAAGAATAAGAGGCTTCTTTCAAAAACATTTAAAAAAAGTACTGACCACAGACCTTTTAATTATATATTATGGAATCATATAGTAGATGAATTTATAGCACACAGAAAACATACAAATTAGTGTGATTGGCTCTTTCTTCTGTTCTCCAAATCTGAAATAGACGTGATCAGAGAGGAGGGACTCAGAGTTCACAGATCTGACATGATCTCATCGTGTCTGAAAGAGACTGTGGATGAAACGATTCAGTCTGACTCTTCTCACAGTGAACACTTGAACAATGGATCTTCTTTCAGTTATTCTGTTCTGTGCTTCAGCTGGTGTGTATTCCTTTGATTGAGGTGTGTATTTCACAAAGAAATCTTTCCATTAAGCAACACATTCCTCTTCTGTTTCAGCTGCTGTCTTTGGAAATACCATCAAACCAAACAAAACAGATGTTGGTGCTGACGAGGGACAAAATTTAAAGTTGTCCTGTAGTTATTCTTCCACTGGGGTTACAGAGTATCTCTTCTGGTACCGTCAGAATGGAGGATCAAATCCTGAATTTCTTGTATCAACCCACAGTGCTGCAAACCAAGCTCAGGTGTCTGATGTAGATTCAAGACTCTCTGTTGAAGTAACAAAAAAGGAACAAATCCATGTGGATCTGGAGATCTCCTCTGCTGAAGTGTCAGACTCTGCTGTGTATTACTGTGCTCTGCAGCCCACAGTCACAGGAAACACAGAAACACTGTACAAAAACCTTTCCTTATTCAATCCAGTGATAACAAGCAATACACATAGACAAAGTGAATGAAGCATTCTACACATCGTTACATTATTACATTAAATCCATACAAAAGTAGGATAATAGTTTCAATGCATTATCACATGTAAAAGATTGTGCAGGTGTAATGTGCCACAAGTGTGCAGGTGTTAAAATGTAGTTAAAATATTATTAATTATATTGTTATTTTACGTAACACACCAGTGTTCTCAGACATTCACGAAGTGCAACAATGAACAATATAATTTTACTACATTTAAAATCTGGCCTAAAATCTGGCCCTGAACTTCAGATATTTAGCATTGGTTTTCTTGAAGTTTTAGAGTTGAAAATGTATTGTAAATATATATAGTATATAATACAACAATATGTATTTTATATTTTTTTTTTTACAATTTTCATAGACTTCTATAACTTTTTTAAACTTTACTTTTACAACTTTGTTTTACTTATTTAATAATCTGAGACGTGTACCCTTTTAGTACCCTGATAGTTCGCAGTGCGTAAGTAATGTTAACAAATACAACTTTTTATTTGAATAATCATTAGTAAACGTTGAAATTAACATGAGCAAAAATCAATAAATGTTGTAGAAGTGCAGTTTTCTTTTTTTACCTAAATGATAACTATCCTGGATTATAATAACTCACCAATTATAATCCTCTCCTCTGTCAAATTTGCCATCGATAAAGCCATGCTGTTTAGCTTGGGTTTAATGACAGTACAAGAAACCGGGACATAAGACCTCACACGCTTTCGACGTGCGATTCCGAGAACACTAAATGAACGAGCACGTTATTTTCGCCTGTATGAACACTTCACACACGCTGGCACTGCCTGTGTGGTTTACCTGTTTACACGTTCATAACGTCCTACTCGAAACACACGTTTTCGACGCCCATTTTTGTTACGATAAACGCGCGTCAAAAGCGTGCGTTTTCGGTGACCCCCAAAGCGCACGTCAAAAGCGTGCGTTTTGACAGCCAACGCGCGTTCCTGACGCGCGCTTTTTATGGCAAAAACGCACGCTTTTGACGCGCGTTTGGCTGTCGAACGCGCGCTTCTGACGCGCATTTTCTGTGTGCACAAAGCGCACGTTAAGAACGCGCGCTTTTATGGCAAAAACGCGCGCTTTTGCCGCGCGTTTGGCTGTCGAACGCACGCTTACAATAGTGTTTACAATACTATTGTAAATGGTTGCATAACGCCTGAGGATGAGCGTCTCATATTGACGCTTAAAGGGTACCATGTGCGTCGGCATGTTGACGCATGGTCAAAAGCGTCAGTTAGCGTCAGTTAGATGACGCCTTGGGATGAGAACGGGCTGAAACAGAAGGAGAGTCTGTAACGCTGAGCTGCTCATATGATTCAGACAGCGAATATGTACGTCTGTACTGGTACAAACAGTATGCAAAAAAAGAACCTCAGTATTTATTACGAGAAGGAGCTCGATCAAGCATTGTAAGGCACATCTCTGATCCTCGATTTCAGTCAAGTACTTCTCGCATATTTACTGAACTCATTATTAGTAGTGTGACTGTGTCAGATTCAGCTCTTTATTACTGTGCTCTAGGAGTTAAGGCCTAGTGATACAAAACATTAAACAAGTCGTACAAAAACGTACTGCCTTTTTCACTTTGAAGCTCAAATGAAAACCTCAATGTGTGTGAGATAAAAGCAGCTAACACCTGTGTGGGGTGAATATGATTTTACAACCCGAAGGGCCTTTACTTTTATGAACTTTTCAAAAAGTTAATAATGCTTAAAAGGGTTTAGGGTTGCAACTGTGTGTAAAAAATGTAGAGTGCTTCCAAGTATTACACTTAAATAGTTCAACCAAAAATCAAAATTCTGTCATCATTTACTCACCCTCAAGTTGTTCCAAACCAATATGACTTTTGTTCATCTTGGGAACACAAATGAAGATATTTTTAATGAAACCAGAGCGATTTCTGTCCTTCTATTGGCAGCTACGCAACTATCACTTTAAGCTTCAAAAGTTCATAAAGAGATCCTAAAACTAATCTGTATGAATTGAGTGGTTTAGTCAAAATGTCTGAAGAAACTGGATCGCTTTATAGGAACAGATTGAATTTAGGCTTTTATTCACATATAAACATTGATCAGCGAACATAAACAGAAGCTCAACCAAACCTGCTTGATGAGCGAGAACAAACCTCATTGGCTCTTGTAGAAGCTCAAACGTGCTGCGTAACACACGAGAATGAACCTCATTGGTTCACATGAAAATGAACTTCATTGGTTCTTGCGGAAGCTCAAAAGTGCTGTGTAACACATGAGAATGAATCTCATTGGTTCTTGCAGAAGTTCAAATGTGCTGCTTGACACACGAGAATGAACCTCATTCTCGCACATCAAGTAAACATGCTTACGCTTCCGTTTACCATAATTGATGTGTGCGTTTATGAATGTTTATATGTGAATAAAAGCCTAAATTAAAATCTTTTCATTGTATAAAGCGATGATGTGATATGAAATGTATGAACTTGCAATCAATACATTTTGATCACAAGATACATCGTATTGCTACAACATAAACAACAGCACAATAGATTGTGAGATGATTCTGCTAGAAACATAAATATGTTTCATAATTTTGTTTTAAAAGCTTACTGTGACAAACTGTCTGACACCAAATTATGACTAAAGTTCATTTTAACTCATTATTACAAAATCCACTATGTACCAGGGGCGTCGCCAGCCGATTTTGCCGGGGCTTCAGCCCCGAATGTTTTGAGTCAAGCCCCGAATGTAATGATGACTGTCACTGAGCAAATATGAAACTGGACAAACAATAGCCTATGTAAACGCCCGAAATCATAAGTTGCTTTATTTCATTGCGCTTTGGCTTTGCATGCATACAGCCTGTAAAAAATAGATCTTAAAAATAATCTAGCCTATCCACAAGTTTCCTACGTCCCATGAGGCCTTGCGTCAAAAGTGGGTGCGTCTTCCGGTTCGAAGTAAACAAGCGAAACGTGACACTCATTTATTCATTCGACTATCGATTAATCATTAATATTTATTCTAAAATGTATTATTTAATTTGTTTAACTTTTTATCAATTACAAATGCAATGAAAATACAAAAATACAGCGTGTTTTTCCACGATGAGTTCTTTATTACAAGATCAACTTGTGGCAGTTAAACTGGACATTCGGTTATGGCTAAACTTGAAGATATGCGCTGCGGTGCTCTGGACTGCCGGTGCGAGTCGGCGTTTTTTAAACAGAGACCCTTGTTTGTTCCTAAATAGTAATAAAAAAGAATCATGTTAAATAAAACCGAAATCGCGATACTCAGATCCACGGACCTGTGTCGCGGTCAGGGAAGGCAGAATCATGATACGCCCTTCCCACTCCCAGAGATATCCTTCCCGTCCAGATCCAAAGCTACCATATCTTTACTATTTGTATTATTTGAAGTTAACATTATAAAATTTGTAGACCTACACCACAAAACTAGTTGAGGATAAATTATTTAAAATTGGGCGATTCCAGCATTATGGACGTGACATTTGCAGTCAAAATATAAATTCTCCGAAAATGCATTTAGGCTATTGAAACCTCGGTTTATATACATATATCATATCATATCAATAAAGGAGTCCAGACATTAGAAATATATAGCACATGCATTTTGTATTTAATATGAGGGAAATACACGAGGGTTACACAAAAAAAAAACTTTAAATAAAGGCTCAGTGCTTTCAAAAAGTTAAAGTTAATTTCGTTTTGTATTAATTTGTATCTTAATTTCAATCAATGTTTCATCAACAATTTACCTGGATTTAATAAATAATAAGTAGCGGTAAATATAGCAGACAATAATCAAGACACGGAGGCGCTGGCGCCTGAACAGCAGCTCGTCTCATAAATGAACCGAAACTCAGCGTCTACTTGCCTTACAGACCTGAGAAATATATATATAGCCTATATTATATTAGATATACTATGAAATGTTTACTGTGTCATTCATGTTCTGAATATGTTGCTTCACAGTAGCCTTCACTTAAAATCTTTAGTCCAAGATTGTTGGATAATACAATTTGCCACTGAATTAGTTTAGTCCGGTTATAGGCCTATGTACAACCGCGAACAGCATGTTGTCCCTGAGCTCCGTAACGACATCCCTCATAAAGGTTTGCGACTTATTTTAAATAGTAAAATATTATCTGAAAAACACCTAGCCTCTTCGCTAAATAGCACACAAAATACCATTGGTATGCTACTTCCGCCGCCTGACCGGAAGTTGCACCCACTTTATTTTTTACAGTAGCGCCCCCCGGAAACAGGTGGATAGAATACATTTCTTTGCTGTCGGTAGCCTATGGGCTACTCCGTTTCTTCCTCTCTGTTAAATATGCAGCAGCAGCAGCAGGTAGGGGAGGAGCTAGCACAGTCAACCGCAAGAGCGCGAGTTAACTGAGACAGTCAGCGAGCAGGAAAGAAAAAATTAAAGAAAAATGAAGCAAACGAGACTTTGGGGATTTTTCGGAAAGAAGTCAGTGGGTAAGAATTCAGTTTTTTTTATCCTTAAAGTCTGAAGATAGATCGTCATCTGGCTGGCTTTCACTGTAGGCCTATTTGTTTAACTAGCTAGTTATTACCGCATAGGCTAACATTATAACGTTAGCACTTAACGTTAGGCCTACCGGCATTTTCTAGTACAGAATCTCTTCCGGATAAAAACACAGGAGAAGAAGCTGAAACAAGTGATAGAAGATTGCTCACTCACTCAAATATAAAATAACGTGATCATCATCAAACATTAAACGTAAATAAAAAATCCGCTTAATATTATCAAAGGTGGACCACCTGTCCTGCATTTTGTGAAGCTGTGAAGAATGTGAAGCTTTGTTGTCCCGCGTCACACAAGTCATAAGCAGTGTGCCTCATTTTAATTTTGTCTGCATCATTTTATTTAATCCGTTAAATTCCAATTCTAATGTTGCCTTTCTTTATGAAACTTACCAACATTCAAGTGTTGATAAAAAAGAATGCATGAAGCTAATGAAATGTCTTTAAAATTAAAGTACAGTTAAAGGTATTTTTTAATAAAAAAAATATCTACATTTGAACATAATAGTATACTGCAAGTGCAAAAATAATTCATAAATACTGAACTATAACAAGTATAAGTTTGTTAACTTAAAGAAAACTTGCAAGTATAATTGCAGTATAAACTAGTAGTTTACTGACAGTACACTTCAGTGTGTACTTTCATAAACTAAAAAAATACTAATTGTATTAAAATAGTAAACTACTACTAGTATACTTATAAGTTCACTTGTAGTACAGATGCAAAATGAGAAACCTAGTTGTGTACTTAAAGTTTACTACTCTTACACTTATAATACATTTAAACGAATAATACTTCTTCATAAAATGAACTTGAAGTATACTTCTTTTTCGTAAGGGTAGCCAGAAACATTAGTTTTATCCCACTGCACTGAATACTTTCCTAGTTTATCAGGTGTTGTTTTCTCTAAGGATAACCAATAAGCATTATGTGTGTGACATGTTTTGTGTTTGTAGTTTGTAGTAAATATACACTTTGATTTGATTAAATGGTTTTGTAGAGGGTAGCAAAGATGAGCTGCAGACTGGGGAGGAGCCAGCAGCAGCAGTAGCAGCTGTGCCAGGATCAGACATGGAAACTGGTAACAATTAATCAGTCATTTTACTTTGGAGAAAGATAAAAGTGAAACATTGTTTATCCCAATGCTCCTAATGAAAAGTTTTTGACAGATGTACATTGAGAATTATATACAGTTCGATGCCATGGTGTGTGAATGAACGTAGACTAAAGTCATCTATGTATAGAGGGAATGCATTAACGTCACTTTCCCGCCGGAACACGCCCCCCTCAGCCGGACTGAGTGGCAAAAGAGCTGCTGCGTGGCTGGAGTTAATAGGGTAAACTGCGAAAACGCGAGTAAAACAAACTATTATCAGTTTAAACTAAAAGTTGGACTCGATATAGTGTTCCTTACAACTTATCAAAGATCCAGTGATCCATGGATATTGACATGCAGCCAGGAATCGTGTTTCCTGACATTTATATGTGCCTGATTTCGACGCCGGGGAAATAAATTAAGAAAATTTGCCTGTAAACGTTTTATATAAATACAATATAGATAGGTCTAAATCCGAGTGATCACTTACATTAATTTTATACTGTATATCATCATATCGTCCAGCCCTGCTAAAACTTGTCAGTGTTTATTTAAAAACATCCAATTATGCAGAATATAGTCTGTTCTGTAGCTTTTTGCAGTCTGTAAAAATATACAGTACCTCAGATTTCTGGTCAAATCTAGTTGTACAGTCAATCGCAAAGCTCTTTCCCGTTTTAGACGTGTTTTGTGTCTTTTTTTTTTTTAAAATTGTTACTGTAATAAAAAAAAAAAACCTCTTCGAGTGATCCCTGTATTTACACAAAATGGTCTGGGCTAAGCCCCGGATGTCCTTCAATGCTGGAAACGCCCCTGCTATGTACCCAATACTACTATGAGCAAAATAAGAGGGAGGAGTCAAAGAAATTTCCTCAAGCAGACACTGAGTGCTCTTGCTCATTACAGTATTTACAGTCATTGTAGTCTATCACTTAGATCAGGGGTTATAATAAGATCTAGATTTAGATGAGACTTAATTAAAATCAGATCAGAAAGATGACACACTGGATTCAAAAAATGATCATTGTTTTCATATATGTCTGCGGTAAGTGTTTTGTGATTAATTCTTTTTAATTCTCTTCCAAGTTATTCTGACTGTTAATTATATTTCTTTCCTGATGTTGTTCATGATTTGGTTTTACAGGAATAGAATCGCAGGAGAATGTTGAGCAGAATATAAGAGTTCAAACAGCTTATGAAAGTGGATCTGTAATAATCAACTGTACATATCAAACCCAGTTCTCGCCGACACTCTTTTGGTACCAGCAAAAAGTAAACGGAGTTCCTAAATATATGCTGAACAGAGTTGGTAAAACTGGAGACGAAGACAAAGAGTTCAAAGACAGATTTAATGCACATCTCGACACATCTTCAAGATCATTTACTTTGACAATCCAGGATGTGAGTGTGTCTGACTCTGCTGTGTATTACTGTGCTCTGCAGCCCACTGTGATTCAAACACACCCAATGCTCGTACAAAAACCTTCATATAGAAATATATTGTCATCATGCAGTAGCTACAGGGAGCCAGTAGAGGGAGATCAGTATCATTTGCTAATTTGTGGGTGATGAGATCTCACACTCTTTTTCAGAAAACTTATTATAAAAACCACACACTGAATGCAACCAAACTTGCCCTATCTCATTAAGAAGTAAATGGTATAAATAAATGCATGTGTCCCACTTGAAGAATTTTTAGTTATTCATCAGAATCTATAGACAACATTCACGAGTTCACTTGCCCATTTAGCCTGAAATAAAGGTAAACAGATGGAAGGCTGGTGTGATGATTAAAAGGACATAATGATCAGGTTCCTACAAATTTGTTAAAATGCCACATGTTTGTGCAACAAAACAACAAGCTGTGTTGTTCTCAGGCAAACAGTTGTTCAACTGTTTTCTTAATGTCTTAAAAAAGAATAGATTTAATGTTTAAGAGATGTAGAGAAACTTGGAAAATTAACATTTAATTTAATACAACAAACATTTTCAGAAGAAATGTTGTCTTTTTTAAAATCTCAAATGTAGTATTCTGATTCATCAAATGCAATGGAAACTGGGAGAAACTGGGACTGATCAAACTGCAGGAGAAATTCTTTTACAGGACTTACAAGGTTTATTACATATATAACATAAAACACGAACATGAGCGTAACTGGCTTATGTTTTTGTTACTCAGTGTGAATGACAGGGCTCAAAAGGAGGGAATCAGATCTGACATGATGTAATTATGTCTGAGAGACAGTCAGACTCTTCTCATTCGCTCATTCTGCTCTGTCTCAGCAGGTGTTTATTAGTTTTTTTTGGTCAACAATGAGTTTTACTAAAAAAAAATGTTTAAATTCTAACGCTGTCTTTGGAAATATCATCGAACCAGGGAATTCAGATATTTTTGAGGGTTAGGCATTTATATTATCCTGCATTTATTCCTCTTCAACTACAGATTATCTCTACTGGTATCATCTGTAACGATCACCAGCTGGAGTGCCCTCGAGAGCCACCAGAGGGCGCTCCACAATAGACTATCACTTCCTCACAAACTACATTTCCCATACTCACTGCCTGGACTCATCATCACTGATCACATTCACCTGTACCTCATTGTCACTGATTGTATTCACCTGTGTCTTGTCATCCTGCTAGTCTCAGTCTATTTATACCATGTTCATTCATTCACTCACCGCGAAGTCTTGTTGTACTGTGTGTCTGCATTTCTGAGCGGTTTCCCGTGTTTGTTTTTCTGTTTTTGACTTTGGATTGTTCTTGGACTCCGGTTATTGCTGCCTGCCCTGACCTCTGCCTGTTTCTTGGATTCCCTCTGTGTTTTCTCCATTGTCCTGTCTGCTGATTCTTGACCCTGCCTATACGGCTATTCTTGAATAAAGCTGCATTTGGATCTTCATCTTCATGTCTCGGAGCAGTTCATGACATCATCAGTATGGAAGATCAGAACCATGAATTTCTTGCACTCAGAAATGCAAAAGAAGCTCAGGTGTCTGATGTAGATCCAAGGTAAGAGATGAAGAAAAATAGTTAGAAGATGTACCTGCTACTTACAGTATGTCAGAGAAATAATGGGAGTAATGAATAAAATGAATTTGTGAGGCAATATGAAACATATGAGTTAGGCAAGGCAATTAAGTGCCTTGCATTAAATCCCTATAATACTTCCCTTTAGTTCACAATAAAATTTAGAATATCCATTCAAAAACTGCTAATGTAACAACTATTAAAACATCTCAAATGATCATCATGTATAATAAACAGTATAGCCTAGTGCAAGCAGGGCCTACAGGAATGCCACAGGTGTCACAAGGTGATTGCAGGGTAAGAACGGGATCCAAGTGCAGCAGAACGCAGAAAACAGAACAAACGCAACGACGACTGACAACTGAACAAGACAAAACACAGGGCTTAAATAGACAGAGAAGTGATCAAAGATACGAGACACATTACCTGATTTGACTAACGAGATAATGAAGCGGTTTCAGGAATACAGACACACAGGGAAACATGAACTGAACACAGTGAAAACGAATCTAGAAACAGACATGAACAGAACTGATCAAAAACAAACTCTAAACATGAACAAACAAACACAAAACCTGACAACAGGATGGCAGAGTACACATAAATTCACATCGCGAAACATATAATACATTTATAGTGTAATAATAATAAAATTGTAGTTATGTAATAGAAAAAAACTGTAGAAATTAAAATTTAATATACAATATACAAATGGATTCATCCCACCCAATCTGATATTATATGGCTAGATATAGAACAATCATGCAAAGAATTAAATATAGCTGACATACCATTTCTCACCAAATCAATTAAACAACACACATGTTTTAATGCAGTAACTATAGCCACCACTCTGACAGCCTGGTGGAAATTTCACCAAATCACAAATTCTACATTAGCTCCATCTAACCTCACCCCACTATGGAACAACCGTGACTTTATAAGCAATAAAAAAACATTGAATTTTCACACATGGGCGGAAAAGGGTATCACCCACATTAAGCATATTTTCAAATCTAACACATTTAGACCATTTTAACAACTGGCCCAGGAGTATGGCATCGGGAGCAACGATTTTTTAAAATACCTGCAAATCAAGTCTTCTGTTCTGACAAAAATAAACATCAGAGACACAAATTTAGAACTTCCACCGGCAATATCAGACTTGGTCAACATTTCCTCCCCAAAGAAACTTCTCTCTAAAATATACAAAATGATTCCAAACAAACTTCAGACCATAAACTTACCAACAATAAAATGGGAAAACGATCTTTCAATAGCCCCTGATGCCAACTTCTGGACCCAAATCTGTAAAAACATCTATCTCATGTCCAAAAATGCGAATCTTCAGTTAATACAATACAAAATACTTCACAGAACACTTCACAGAACACATTACATGGGAAACAGATTAGCTAAAATGGGTTTCACATCAGAAGTTTGCACACATTGCAATCAAAATTCTACAGATACATACATCCATGCAACCTGGCACTGCACTCCAATCAAACACTTTTGGGAAGAGGTCACATAGTCGCTATCCACTATAGTTGGCTGCCACATCCCACTGTCGCCTTCTCTTTGCTTGCTGGGGGACCTCACAATAATCACTGATAAAACTATAAACTCTAAAAAACTCCTCATAGCTAACCATCGCCAAGAAAACTAGAAATAAATTACACATTAACATTTGGAAAAATCTTATTACAGACTTCGTTACAGTGGAATACACATCTCCCCTTCATAATTACGCATCTGAAACTGACCTCTGCCATCCAACACTTTCTGACCTCTTACAGCTATGAATCCATTCTCTGTTTTCAACTCCGACTCCTCCCACCTTCTTAATCAACCCACGAATATTAATACATTTTAATTATTTGAACTTGTTTGTCATCATTGTTATTACTATCTTTACTGTTATTGTTATGGTTACTATTTTCACTTTTATTTTTTCATTGTTGTAATTGCTGTTGTTGCTGTCTTTTGCTTTCGCCATTGCGGTCGCCACTGCCATCATCATTGTCATTTATTATTAATATTATTATTATCATTATTATTATCATTAATATTGACATTGTCAATGCTGTATTGGAATTAAGTGTCATTGTCATCACTACTGCAATAACTCCCCCCTTATCCCTTCATGGGCTTTTAATGCACCACAACATAGAATAGAAAAAAAAAAGAAAAAAAAAAAGGGAATATGTATGGAAAACGTCTCAGGTTACGTATGTAACCCTGGTTCCCTGATAGGGAACGAGACGCTGCGTTTGAGACGCGGTGGGAACGCTCTGCGTGATTGCGTCATGAAGCACGTGTAAAATCAGTCCAATGGAAGTCCGATACGTCATGGGTGACGTCATAGACCAGGAAACTATAAAGCACCCTTGCAAACAGACCGCGCCAGCTTCTGAAAAGTCTGAAGCAAGTCGATCAGGGTGTGCAGGAAGTATGGCAGGCAAACGCAGCGTCTCGTTCCCTATCAGGGAACCAGGGTTACATACGTAACCTGAGACGTTCCCTTTCAAGGGAACTCGAGCTGCGTTTGAGACGCGGTGGGAACCCCATACCCACTACGCCATAGTGACAAATGCCCGTTCTGTGTGAAGTCCATTGCGCACACTAAGAAGCAAGCAACCTAGCCCCTGGAGTGGAGAGGTCAAGGTCATAAAACCTGACAAATGTATGCGGAGAGGACCATCCTGCCGCATTACAAATATCAGGAAGGGAAACCCCTGAAATTAAGGCCGTAGAGGCCGCCATACTCCTAGTAGAATGGGCCCGTACAGCCATAGGTGAAGGCTGACCGGCCGCTTCATAAGCTAGTGAAATAGCCTCGACTATCCACTTGCTCATAACCTGTTTAGATGCAGGGCACCCTCTTTTGAGTGACCCAAAACATACAAATAATTGCTCTGATTTACGCCACAGGGCAGCTCTGTGAACGTAGGCATCCAATGCCCTAACTGGACATAACAGGTTCAATTGTTCCTGATCTGGGGTATTAAAAGGTGGAGGATAGAAGGCCTGCAGCACTATTGGGCCCCCAACATTGACAGGGACCTTAGGAATATAACCCGGTCTAGGGTATAGAAATGCTTTAACCATACCAGGTGCAAATTCCAAACATGACGGAGCAACCGACAGGGCGTGTAAATCTCCAATTCTCTTGATAGATGAAACAGCAAGGAGAAATAAAGCTTTCAAAGTGAGGAATTTTTCTGAAACCTCTTCAATGGGCTCGAACGGAGCTAGAGCCAGACCCTCAAGTACAATGGCTAAATCCCAAGCCGGTGCTCTGGAGTGCAGTGCAGGTCTCAACCTCAATGTACCACGGAGAAAACGAGTAATCAGAGGATCTCTCCCAATAGAAGTACCCCCCAGAGGGGTATGGTAGGCCGAGATAGCCGCCACATAAACTTTTAAGGTGGAAGGAGATAATCCAGCAGAGAAACGGTCTTGCAGAAAATCGAGAACTGAACCGACAGGGCAGTTAACAGGATCTAACTGACGCTCACCACACCAGGTGGAGAATAATTTCCATTTCAGTGCATACAGTTTTCTCGTGGACGGGGCTCTGGAATGGAGAATGGTCTCAACGACCTCAGTCGAGAGACCGGATTCTATGAGCCTGGCCCCCTCAGAGGCCAGGCCCACAGTTTCCACAACTCCGGTCGAGGGTGAAATATCGTGCCCTCTACCTGGGACAGCAGGTCCCTCCTGATTGGAATCTCCATAGGAGAGCCGCTCAGAAGAGACACCAAGTCCGAGAACCATACTCGAGTCGGCCAGTAAGGGGCTATTAGTAACAGACTGGCCCCTTCCCGGCGAACCCTCTCCAGAACCCCCGGGAGCAATGATATCGGGGGAAAAGCATACAGGTGAAGCCTCGGCCAAACCTGCACCATCGCATCCAGTCCGAGAGGAGCTGGGTGCGTTAGAGAGAACCACATAGGACAATGGGTTGTATTTGAGGATGCGAAAAGGTCTATCTGAGCACGACCAAATTTCTCCCAAAGGAGCTCCACCACCTCGGGGTGAAGTCTCCACTCCCCGGGCCTCAGCCCCTGCCTTGACAGTATATCTGCTCCCACATTCTGACGCCCCGGAATGTAAACTGCTCTGAGAGATAGCAACTTCCCTTGGGCCCATAGGAGGATCTGATGGGCCTGCTTGCAAAGGTGACGTGACCTCAGACCCCCCTGATGGTTGATATATGATACCACCGACGTGTTGTCCGTACGGACCAACACATGATGGCCTCTCAGGTCTGGCAGGAAATATTTGAGAGCTCGAAATACCGCCATCATCTCCAAGCGATTTATGTGCCATGACAGATGATGGTCCTGCCAAAGACCTTGCGCCGAGCGGCCACTCATGACCGCCCCCCATCCCGTGAGGGAAGCATCCGTCGAAAGCGTGACGCGTCGACAAGAAGCCCCCAGCACTGGGCCCTGGGCGAGGAACCAAGGTTTCTTCCACATGACCAAGGCACGAAGGCATAGCCGCGTGACCTTGATCTTGCGGAACGGATTTCCCCTCGGAGAAAACCCCTTGGTTCTGAGCCACCACTGCAGGGGTCTCATGTACAGCAGGCCAAAAGTAATCACGTTGGACGCTGCTGCCATGAGCCCCAACAGTCTCTGAAACTGTTTCACAGTGAGTGACTGGCCTAGTTCTACATTCTTTACGGCTGTGAGGATCGCAGAAATCCGAGCAGGAGATAGACGTGCCTGCATTGTGGTAGAATCCCAAATTACACCTAAAAAAGTGGTCCTCTGAGCAGGGAGGAGAACACTCTTCTTGATGTTGAGCCGCAACCCCAACTCCTTTATGTGAGACAGAACGACATCTCGATGCCGAACTGCCAACTGCTCTGACTGAGCTAAAATCAACCAATCGTCGATATAATTTAATACGCGAATGCCCTGGAGTCTCAAAGGAGCCAGAGCTGCATCCACGCATTTTGTAAAGGTGCGGGGTGATAAACCTAGGCCAAACGGTAGAACCCGATACTGGTAAGCTTCGCCCCCGAAAGCGAACCTCAGGAACTTCCTGTGATGAGGATGGATGGATACATGAAAGTAAGCGTCTTTCAGGTCTATTGTGACAAACCAGTCCTCGGACTGAATCTGTGATACAATTTGCTTTAGTGTGAGCATCCTGAACTTGAGTTTCTGAACTCTGCTGTTTAACTGGCGCAGATCTAGAATAGGACGCAACCCTCCATCTTTTTTCGGAACAATGAAGTAACGGCTGTAAAACCCTGACTCTCTGCTGGGAGGAGGCACCCCCTCTATCGCTCCTTTTTGAAGAAGTGTCAGAACTTCCTGCTCCATAACCAGAGCCTGCTGTGGGTCCACCACTGTGGGAAGGACCCCTTGAAATCTGGGCGGACGAGAACCGAACTGAATTCTGTAACCCTTTTCTATTATATGCAGGACCCATGAAGAAATATTTGGCAGAAGTTTCCACGCTGCCAGAAATTCTGATAAGGGAACCAGTCTCTCGAGACTGGCCTCTGGATTTGGTTGAACAATCATTTCGGCGCCCTGAAGCGGCGAACCGGCAGGGAACAACCGAACTGACCGTTCTACAATCCTCCTCAGAGGATTGCATGGGGACGCTGACACCTCGGTGCCCTGAAACGGCGAACCGGCAGGGAACAACCGATGTGGCAACGCTGCGACTCTCCTCGGAGAACCGCCCCCCGGAGGGCGCCAAAGAGAAACGGTTCCTCGGAATCGTTCCTCCCTGGAGGGGACCACCCTCAGAAGCCTGGCACACTTGGCGTCAGGACTTCTTCTTAGTCCAGGTTCTTTTAGGCATGACAGTCCTCGGATTCTGTCTGCCCCCAGCAGGCCTGGACTGCGAACGCCACTCGGGAACCCCAGATTGTGGAGGAGCCCGAGCAGCAACGCTCTGTTTCTGCTGGTATCTATATGAGGAGCTCGTAGACGGACGAGGCTGCTCAACCTTTATATTGCGTGCAGCCTCGGGGACATTAGACCGGCGAGGAAGAAACCTCTGAAACGCAGCCGCTTGTTTTTTATTTTCTTGAAACCTATCGACAACACAATTTATAGCATCGCCGAACAGACTTGTAGGAGAAACCGGTGCATCCAGAAGAACAGATCTATCTTTATCCTTTATCTCAGAAAGATTCAACCATAAATGACGTTCCGTGGCCACCAGGGCTGCCATAGAACGGCCCACAGATTTGGCCGTCTCCTTGGTGGCCCGGAGAGATAGATCTGTCGTGCGACGTAATTCTCGAATTGCATCAGCACTAACTTCCTCACAATCATCTATGTCCCTCAGCAGGTCAGCTTGATAGGCTTGTAATATCGACATAGTATGAAGGCATGCTGCCGCCTGACCTGCTGCCGAATACGCTTTACCCACCAGCATTGATGTATTTTTTAATGGTCTGGTGGGTAACGTCGGGGCTTTCAGTGATGACGCTGACTCGGGGGAGAGATAGCTCGCAAGCGTCTCTTCCGCACGAGGCATCGTCAAATAACCGTAATCATCAATACCTCTCACTTTACTGTAATTACTAGTTTGAGGATTATGAACTCTGAAAGATGCCGGTTTATTCCATGATCTAGACACCTCAGTGTGAAGATCAGGAAAAAACGGGAGCTCCCGACGAGGAGGTCGTGATCTAGATGGTAAATAACGATCATCTAGAAGACTCTTTTTTGATTCAACATCAATATCATCAGCTGGCCACTCAATATTTAATTTAGTAACAGCACGAGATAAAACCTCCATTAACTCCTCATCATCGGGGATATGAGCTGGCGAAAACTCAAAATCCCCCATATCAACGACATCCGGTTCCTCAGAACTGGATAGCCGCAACATTGGTGCCTCAACCTGGGGAGGAGAAACCGCAGGGCGGGCTCCTTCCTGGGCTGGGACACCGGAACTAGCAGGTAAGGGCTGAGAAAGGGCTGGGCCCGTCTCAAACCCCGCTACTAGATCCATCTGTGAACCCCATGATGCACGCCGCCGCTGTGCCTCAGCAGCAGCGGGACCCGCACCACGGGGAACACGAACCGAACCATCCTCCTCAAAGAATGCCCGGCGGGAGCGGAGAGTTTTCATGGACAAACTCATGCAATGCTCACAATCAGCCCCCTCGAGGACTGACTGGGCATGCTCCACTCCCAAACAAGCAACACACATCTGATGTGTGTCCCCACCCGTAATGAAACGAGGGCAGGGAACAACACAACGTTTGTAATCTTGCTTGCTCGCCATAATGATATATATATATATAGCAATGTGATCGGACAGACAACAATAAATAGACAAGGACAGAATCACAGAGAGCGCTTGCTGAAGACAACAGAAGCTGGCGCGGTCTGTTTGCAAGGGTGCTTTATAGTTTCCTGGTCTATGACGTCACCCATGACGTATCGGACTTCCATTGGACTGATTTTACACGTGCTTCATGACGCAATCACGCAGAGCGTTCCCACCGCGTCTCAAACGCAGCTCGAGTTCCCTTGAAAGGGAACCTAACAAACACCAAGGCAGGCAAGACAGGCGAGAAGTGGTTTCAACGGGACAGCATCTCTGTCCTAATTTGAGACACTCTCGCACTGTACTCCCTCTTTTAATGCACCTTAGACATTGCACATAACACACAAAAAAAAAAAATTAGGAAAAGATAGGGACTGATGAGATGTGGGGGAAGGTTATCTTATATTATCTTATTATATTATCTTTTATTTTGTACAGGTTTGACAATGGCAATTATTACATAGGAGGAAGGATGGAAATAAAAATCGACCAACACAATATTGGCAATATGGTGGTAGTGGGGAGTGGGGTGGTGATGGTAGTGACAATGGTAATCGATAATAAATGGTTACTTTGTTTACGCATACACATACACATACCCACACTCGCACCCGCTCACATACACACTTAGATCAAACACTTAAATCACTTTTATGTCACTTCTGGAATTATGGATTTACAAGATTGCTCACGACTGCACTATGTTGGTCTGTATGTATGTCTGACTGTTAAATAAAAAAAAAAAAAAAAAAAAAAAAAAAAAAAAAATAAAAAAAAAAAAAGAAATTAAAATTTAACATGGGCTGCTCTTCAGATTGTGAAATATTGCTTTTGAATAATCATTTTATACACAAAATTATAAAATAGTGCAATTATTAAAAATATGAACAAATATAATACAGAATGTATGGATGAAATTAAACAGCAACAGGAAGTTCAGCGAGGAGGAAGTTCCTGTGTGTTCTGTGTGTTCTTCAGTGACTTACAGCTCAGAGAACGGAGAGCCTCAACAGAGAACTGAGCTGATCTGATTCAACATGGACAGATGCCTCATACTTATTCTCATTGTGGGAACAGGTACATTATTTATTAAATAATTAATGAAATCCTGTAAATAAACAGTTATAGTTAAAACAAATATTGTAAAAAGTAAATTGTGCATTATTTTCTTTACTTTGCTTTCACAAATCAAAAAATCACTTTTTATTGTTGACAGGTTTGGTGACTGGAGACAACATTGAGCCAGACAAAGGGACAGAAAAAAACTCTAAAGAAACAGAAACTGTCAAGCTGAGCTGCTCATATAGTGAATATGTTAGGCTTTACTGATACAGACAGTATCCAAACAGAGGATTTCAGTATTTACAAAGGAGCCTGATCACGTAGATATGAAGACACCTCTGACCCTCGGTTTCAGTCGACTACATCACACACATCCACTGAACTCACGATTACTGATGTACGTCTGTCAGATTCAGCTCTCTATTATTGTGCTCTGAGAGATGAAGCCCAGTGATACAAAACATGAAACATGTCGTACAAAAACCTGAATCTCTTTTCACTTTGATAGTAACCTATCTAGACTTAAATACAAATGTGTGGTAACACTCACCTGTGTTGCAATAAGGCATAAATGTAAAATAGAAACTTCAGAAAAGCATTAACAGTAGGTCCACATATATTCCACATGCTCAAACCACTTTTTATGGCCATATAATCTCATTATCAAAAATACAAATAAACTCAGAGAGATGGTCTGGTGTTGCAACAGTAGAAGACAGGCTTTGGCTGGTGCTGGGCTGGTGGCTCAAACTGTTGATCGGTAATAGATAGAATCCAAGAGATAACAGGTAATTCAACATGAACAAGACAAAACAAAACTGGAACAGGAACTAAACACAGGACGGCAAGAGCAAATGGCAGACATGAAACGATCTGACAAAGATTGACTGCAACACAAGGAGAGATAGAGAGTGTCAGGTGAGGTTGGCCACAGACAGTAACGTAACACAAGGATGAACACACATTTAGTTAATCAATGTTACTCTGTATACCAGGGGCGTAGAATTTAGTAGGGACGCTAGGGACGTGTCCCTATGTGACACTGATATATCCGTGGCAATAATTTCGATCAAAACTTAATATTTATTTATACATTATGTCCCTGTCCCTACCAATTTCAAAATCAAACCTACGCCACTGCTGTATACTTAAATGCATAATTTCCACAAGGACACCTCAAAATAAAGAGTAACCTTAACTTTAATTGTATTGTCATTCCACTTCCTGATATTCTAATTCAAATTCCAATTCAGCTTCGCTTCCATTGGAGTGTGACCAATTCAAATTCATGAAAGGGAGTTTTTTAAATTGTGAATTTTGCCTAATGCTGATATTGATTTAATAGAAAATAAGCACTATATTCTATATATAATATGTTGGGATTGGGAAATTAAATACCCAGAGTGAAAATGTATATATTTTTTAACTTTTCAAACGTTGCATTCTTTGTAAATTCAGTGGAAAATAAAAGAAAATTTCAAAGAATTTTAATTTGCAGGACATAAACATTTCCTATAAAACATATTTTCAAAATTACACATAAAACACATGAACAGCACAGAGAAAACAAGAAAAAACACTGATGAGTGTGATTGGCTCTTTCTTCTGTTCCTCATGTGTGAAATACAGACATGATGTTGCTCAGAGAGGAGGGACTCAGAGTTCATGGATCTGACATGATCTTATCGTGTCTGAAAGAGACTATGGATGAACATCTCACTAAAAACGTACAAATGTATCTTTTCTGTTTCAGCTGCTGTATTAGGAAATGTCATCAAACCAAACAAAACCGATGTTTTTGCTCAGGAGGGCTCAAGTGTTACATTATCCTGTAGTTTTTCTGCCTCTGGAGCTCAAGATTATCTCCACTGGTATCGTCAGTATGGAAGATCAAAACCTGAATTTATTGTACTGACCTACAGTCGTGTACAAAAACCTGTTACAATGACAGACAAGAGGAAAAACACAGAGACAGAGATGAAGATAGATAGAAAGAAACTGTAACTGATTACAGTGTTATGTCAAAAAAGTAATAGAAACAATTAATAAATCACAAACAAAAGGTAGACGCAGATTTATTTTCTTTTGTTGTAATTGTAAGGTGTACATTTGTGTGGCGATGTGAAAGATTTACATTACATTCAAATTAGAGATACATTAAATCGCTATTAACTTGCCCTTTGATATGTAATTCAGAAAACTGTCTAACAAACAAACAATAAAACATCTCAAATGAGTCTCATGTGCAATGTGCAGGTACAGTACATGTCTGACACAGGATGGCAGTGTTCACACACATTCACATGGGGATACTGCGGTTTCACATCTTAAGAGAAGATACAGTCATACTACAACACTATTTTATACATTTACATTGTACAAATTATATTGAACTAATATGAGAAAACATAAGCCTATAGCTATAAAAATGACAAATTCTTAATATTTTCATTAGTTAATATTTCTATGCTTATGATATGAGAAAATTAGACAGAGTATAAAACAGCCATTTTGGCTTAATAAACTAAGAGCTTTGGTATAAAGGTCAGTGTACAGAATACAGTGTATTCCACTGGCCAATAGATGGACTTTATTGTGGCACTTATTGAGTAGATTCTTTAAATCCTTAAATACTTAAATATCAGAATCAAGCGTTCTGAAGTGTTGTTTTCAGTGTATAAAAAGTGATATAAGCTAATCAAATAAATGGATACATACATACATCCTGAGATTCATTACTATAAAAAAATGAAGTGATATAGTACAACATATTACAGAATCTACAGTCTTTGTTGGCTAATACTGTAGCACAGGCTCCTCCCAGCAGTCAGAATAAATTACTTGAATTTATTGCTGCTTTAACAGATGCAGAAAGAGGATCACAACATCTTTGCTTATAGGCTATAGTTGGTCATTTCAATTGTGTATGATGGCACTCTGGGGAAGTGCCATTGTGATCATATTTTTATATGTCTGGGGTGAGTAGCACTATCAAATAATGATTCTTTTCTAGCTTATATTTATAATAAATTTTCCTTACAGTATGTGTCTATGTGCACATTCCTTGCAGCCAATGGGAAATTTCTTTTCATATTGTTTCAATTCTATTTTAGGATGTAATTCTCAAGACAAAATTGATCAGCATGCAACGATTCAATCTGCTGTTGAAGGTGATGATGTAACAATCAACTGTACATATCAGACTGCTTACACAAACCCGACTCTCTTCTGGTACCAGCAGAAAGTAAATGGATTCCCCAAGTACATGCTAAATAAATTCTCTAAAACCGGACAAAATGAGGATGAATTTAAGGAGAGATTTCAAGCAAATCTCAGCAAAACTTCAGTTCCACTGACAATCCAGGATGTGAGTGTGTCTGACTCTGCTGTGTATTACTGTGCTCTGAAGCCCACTGTGACTCAAACACACTCAACACTCATACAAAAACCCTCACAGTGCAACGGCATAAATTGCATCATGCAATTTCAATTTATATTAGAATAAATTGCTTAGCCTATACAATTTCATGTTTAGACACCTTTTTATCCATACATATATTCTTTTTTATTTAAAAGTTTACATTGTTTACATGATCTAATTTTACATTAGTTATATTTACATTTGTATCAGTCTTTCCTTACTGTTAGTTTCAATTGATTTCATATTGCTCCTACCATTAAAACAATATGAAACGCCAATAATCTGGTTATTGCTAAAATCTATTTTGTGAAGATCTATGCATGTGCGGAAAGCTGTGACAGACCAGAAGAGGGCGATATACACTTAACATGGTCATTTAATGATGTGTTCATCCTTCTTTAAAGAGTTAAAATATGAGTTTGGTTAAATGTTTAATAATTTAACTGTAATGAATGAGGACTATAATGTATTGTATAGGTGAAACTCATAGGGCTTTATTACATTAACCAAATAGGGCTACATAAAAATCCACCATATTGAAGAAGAGAATCTTTATGATTGGATGAGCTTTGATTTTTATATGTCTTCTACAGTACAGAAATGCGTTGCATATTATGGATTCATATGTATACTTGAGTGTGCATTAACTAATGTTCTCATCCTCTTACATTGACAGATAGGTGGAGCCTGTGAGATCTGATATAGAGCAAAGCAAACTAAACTCTCTTTCTTCCTACAGTGCAAACATGACGATCATTTATGTTCTGCTTCTGCTATTGTTGATAAAAAGTAAGAGAAATTTATTGATTCCTGATTTACTGAAATTTATATAATTTATATATTTACTGATTCTAGACCTTTAATCACATGCTTTCTTATTTATTTTTTTTATTTTTTTTTACAATGTTTGGAGTTTTAGTTTTGCTTGAAACTTTTTTAAGTGACTAATCCGCATGATTCTTTCTTTGGGTAAGTTTGATTTAAAAAAAGTGTAATGGTTGTCTTGCAGGAGAGACGTTTGCACAGTCAATAACGCCGCAGGAAAGCAAGGTGCTTAAATCTGAAGGAGAAAAAGTCACTCTGTCCTGTAAATATGATGGAACTGTAAATAACCTGCACTGGTATCGTCAGTATCTGGGATCCAAACCAGAGTTCCTCGCATTCATTTATCCACATGGAACCACAAGTGACCCTCTTCCTCCTCGTCTTTTACCTAAAGTCGATAAAAACAACAATCTCGTGAGCCTGGAGATCTCTGATGCTGAAATATCAGATTCTGCGCTGTATTACTGCACACTGACGCCCACAGTGACAGGAAACTCATCTACACTGTACAAAAACTTCCTCAACATTCAACCTGGTCTCACAGAATTCCGTGAAATGAACACGGACCCTTAACTCAAAATCCGTGGCAGTTTCACGGAATTGCCGAAAATTACGTGATGGGCCCACGGAAATGATGCCTATGTAAGTCAATGACAGACAGCATCCGTGGTCCACACACGGATTCCCTGTTCGGACCTGCGCTGCGCTTCCCCAATTGACGTCGTTTTATAATTTGGAAACGTATCGCTTCATTCTGGGTTTAGGCCACTTTATAAAGTACTTCACTTTAAATATTTATTTTAAAAGTGATTTTAACTTGATATTGCATTATTCTGTCGTCGTTTGATCGCTATGATATTCTGGTCAGTGGTCTGTTCCGTGACGGTACCACGTAATATTCAGTCTCACTGCAGTTCTTGATATGGTCACGTAATTTAATGATTCTTGACACGGACAAGCTCATTTCGTTATTTTCGTGATATCAGCACGTTTTTTAAACTAATGTATTTCGCATCTTTCGTGATCACAGCACGATTCTTTCTGCCTGTCGGGCTGCAGCAGAGAAAATGTTTAATCAACATTTATTCACGAGATTTTATCATGGTTTATTTCTTTTAATATTATTTCGGTCTTATTGCCAGGGAAGCTGGATTGCTATTCTGTTTATTTTATTAAATTATATTTTATTAGTAGGAAATCGCGCTGAAGAAGTCTCGTCCCGAACACATCGCGATATTTGGCACCAGGTCACGTTTGCCGTTGGTAAGTAGTCGTAAATACGCTGTCACTAATAATGTTTGATATAATGCATTTTCTGTTTGTCGATATTAATCAGATTAGCTCACGTTCAGTCACTGCATTATATCTGTCATCTCCACGGAGGCTTTGCGTTTCTTTGCTTTCTAATTCAAAACAGGGTGATTAAACACTGTCTGTCACGTGACGTGCTATAGGCCTAGACTGTCAATCAATTAATCATATTTATATCAGGTTTAAAGCAGTACAATTAGTTCCAAAGTTGTATTTGTAGAAGAAGCACAGTAAAAACAACACTTATACCATGCTTTTACCACAGTAACGTTAGTTTTACTCTGATATGTGTGGTAAAAGGACTGTAACCACAAAACGTACCATGCTTTTACCAGAATATTGGTAGTTTTAATGTGATACTTATTATTGTAAATGCACAGTAACTACAACACTTACCATGCTTTTACCACAGTAACCCTAGTTTTACTGTGATATGTGTGGTAAATGGACAGTAACCACAGAACTTACAATGCTTTAAACCTCAGTGACCTTAGTTTTACTGTGATGGATGTAATAAAGGACAGTAAATACAAACTTACCATGCTTTTACCTCAGTATTGGTAGTTTTAAAGTGATATTTGTTGTAAATGCCTATTAATCACAACTAGTGCTGCCACTAACGACTAATTTTCTAACGACTAATCTTTCGACTAATTTTTCGATTAGTCGACTAATCTAAACGACTAATTAAAAAAAAATCAAGTGTTTATTTCGTTGTGTCCATTTTATTTTGAACTCAACTGAAGGGCCAAAACATAAAATGTCACCTGTTCAAAAACATTATGTATTAACAATCTAAGCATTAAGTATCTGCATTTCCATTAGGCTATACCATATTAGTCAGAGTCCTAATCTAATCCTCTAATAACAAACATGTATGTATTACTTAAATTAGCTCTTTGTTCTGCCTTAAAAAATGTACAGTAAGCTAATAATGATTAATTTATGTACATTTCTGAAAAGCATAACTGATAACATCACTCTGAATAGTAAAGTAGATGCAATGCATTTTCTGTGAAAAACGCTATACGAATAAATTGGAATTGAATTGAAAGAGTCTGGACTAGCCCACTATGAGTCGCGCTGAAAGCAGGCAGGCACGCAGTTATGTAGCTCGCGTTTACACTTGCGTGCATGGCGGGCCCGTACCGCGGTTCGCGTGAATGTGAAAGCAACACGGACTCGGGAGCGCTTGTTCAGGAAGTTAAGTAACCTGCCCATGCGTTTTAGCTGATTATGATGCATTTAGTTAAATAAAACACATGTAAGGGATGATAGTGTTGATGATTTACCTTGGATACCCGAGAGTTGAGTCTGCAGTGTATTCGCGCATTGCGCGTGCAATCAGGGCAACACATTTGGAAATCCACTGTCTCCTCAAAAGAGTCCGTTTGAAAAACACAATATACTATTGACCCGCGTTCTGTTTTCTATCATGCGCCGTGCACGTTTGCGATGGCATAAGATGCACGCAAACTCAACAGGGTTCGAAAGAATTGAGTGTGAAACCAGACCAACGCTGCGGAGGGCGCCGGGAACAATCGCGCTCGCGCTCGGACTCGGACCGCAGCAAACGAGCCCACTGTGAAAGCTCCGTCACCTGCCTCCGCAATTTTTCATATCAAAGCAGTGAAGGTGGGCGGGAACGTGAAGGAAAATGATAGCAGATAAACCAGCAGGGCGCGCACGGCACACAGACTGGTGTGTGGAGGTGAATTACAGTGAGCTGTTTGTGACGGGAGACCAAAAATAAATAGCGGTCAATAGTAAAACGACAGGTCGACTAAAAAAATTGCCGTCGACTAATTTGCATGGTCGATTACGTCGACTAAGTCGACTAATCGCGGCAGCACTAATCACAACACTTACCATGCTTTTAATGCTTAATAATGTAACATCCAACATTTGTAAGTTAAATCAGTACTTTTTCCTTTAAATAATCCTATATATTATACATAATGATATTTTATTTTCTCTTTTTTCAGCTGAAAAGACCAAAAGGGCCTTTCGGACTCAGTCGACCCATTATTGTTGGAGGAGAAGTTAACCAAGGAGATGGAAAGCTGCAAAGGCAAATATTCGCAATGGTATGTATATATTGGTTTTAACCCTAAATCAAACATTTTATCAAGCATTTGTTGTTTCTTAAACCTTTTCTTACAAAACCCATAGCCCAATCAGTACAAACATAGTCTCAAAGTCTTAATAATTCACAAGATTTAACAAGTTGTCAAATTCGTACGATACTTGTACATATTTGTATACTCGTACATAATCCTGCAGCTTTTACTCCTACTGCTGTCATTGGCTACTGCCTCAATTCCTGTACATATTTATCACGATATTTGTAAATCAGTTGCGCCCCTTCTTGGAAAGTAGTCGGATGTCCCACACACTGTCAGAAAGTTTATATTAATTGCATTGTATTCATTAAAATTATTACAAATTGGACCTGTTCATGTTCCAATGATACATGATACATGATGTCTCTCCACACCTCATAACTTACCTCTGTTTGCAAGAGTGGAAAAGCTGATCTGACTTGTCACATGACATCAGATACTCGATTATTTTGTCATAATCAGATCAGTTACACTGCTGATAACTGTCCCGTTTGCATGTAAATCATGCTATTTTTAAACGAGTTCATATGATTATTGCTTGCTATTAAAGACATACTTTTATTCAGAGAAATGCCCACATATCAGTGAACTTATTACAAAAAATGCTTTTAACATTTAATTATGCAACACTCTTTTACAGAAATAAATCCTGCAGTTATATATAAATTGACTACTTGCAAGTAAAAATAAAAAAATAAAAATGTCATTCCTTTCTGTTTTGCAGGATTACTTAGTCCTACCTTAGTTGCCTTAGTCTACTCTACAATATCAAACTCAACAGCTCTTTTAAGAGCCAACCCACACAAGAGCTACGAGTGAGTCGCAGCGAATCCTGCTGTGATTAGCCCTTCCCAGGTAAAGTTTCTAGAAGATTTCAGTCAGTATTTTACTCATCAAATGCTCAACTGAATCTTATGGTAAATTAACTTAAAATTGTTAATAATAATTATAACTGTCTTAATTTATGTTTCAAGAAGAGCAATTGCACATAGAGTAAGTAGACTTTCTTGTTTTACAGCAGAGAAGGAAGACCAGTCCTTATATCAACGCAAGCTAATCGAATAAGTCCTTTGTTGCGTGTGAGGAAGAAACATCTGGTGCCCAAAGAAGACAGAAAGGTGCGCGAGTCCATTGGTATGTCTTGTATTGAAACAATGCTGTAATATGTAGTACATAATTTGATGTTGACAATTTAACATTGTACAGGTTATCACTTGGTTTTTGACAAAGTGAAGCTCTTGAAACAAGTGACAGAAGAGTATGTTGTCTTGAAAGAAATCAAGCATCACTTGCAAAGACTCAAAAGAGACCATGCCTTTCTAAAAGATCTTTTAAAATAGGTTGCTGTTGATATGGGTAAAACTGTTTTTGGTCAGTACTTGGCTTATATTATGGGCTGCAATATTATTTATATATATATATATATATATATATATATATATATATATATATATATATATATATATATATATATATATATATATATATATAATATTTCAATGTGTTGATTATATAATATACTGACTGGTCCTTTGTAAATTTAAATAAGGAACAGGGAACCCTGGCCCTTTGCGTTTTCTTTTTTGAGGTAAAACCCTAACCCAAACCTAACTGAGCTCATCTGAAAATTTTAACCAAAGTCTTCAGGTTTACTTATAGACAATAGGCAGGAGGGTTTGATGTTAGAGCTAAATCTGCAGGACAGTGGACGCTGAGGGCCAGAGTAGCCCATCACTGCTTTAAATAACGCAGAATATAAGCTGACCTGACTGTCCATTAAACAACTTTATTTGAATTGTTTGTGTTTTTTTTTATTTTATTTTTTTTATTTCAGACCAGGACTGGAGAACACCTGACAATGGGATGTTGAGACTTCTTCCTCTGGTTGAGAAAGATCTACACCACATCAGTGATCACATCTTCTGTTCATCTGTTGTACTGTAGGGTACAACTGAACAAACTGTAGAAGAACATGAACATGATATAGACATGTACAAGGAAGAGCAAGAAACCAGTTTAGTTGTGATAATGAATCATTTTTTTCTAACACAATATCAAATCTGTTTTCTGTATCATAGGTGACTAATCATAGATATTAATATGATGTTAATGTATTTTTGAAGGCACATTTTTATTTATCTTGAATCTCATTGTCTTTATGCTACTTTATCAACTTTATGCTGTGCCCTCCAATAAAGTGTTTAATAAAATATGGTGAATATTGTGTATTGAAAGTGGTGTTTGGTACAATAAATAGAAAATTATTTGAGAAATTTTCATTTCTTATTACTTTAGTTTAGTTCATGATTTAAAAACAACTACATATAATTAATTACCATGATCCTTTTACTTAGGACATACAATTTAGATCTGGTTAATGATATTTGGGACAACAATGCAACAAAAATTGCACATACTTGCATGTATGCGAGATTTCAGTGAAATAAAGGGAAGATATGTGAATAACAAGAGGCTGCAGTTGGCTATCTTGCTATAAACACTTCAAGTATAATTGAAGATGAGCCATGTTGATCATTCTAGTACATGTACTACTGCATTTAAAATGAAAGCATAGACATTACTGATGTCAGGGATATAAGCAGCAATCAGAGGGTGTGAAAAGGAAATGTTGGCACTGTTTTTTTGTTTTGTTTTACTGAATAGTGCATTATCCCTGTGTAATAGTGATAGTGTGTGTAGATTGTACTGCCCTTCCACCCCCAGGGGCCCAGCAACGGCCCCCAGAAGAGCAACAAAAATGCACATTTCAAATGGCTGTAACTCACAGTCCGGTTAGTGTATCAAAGAGAAAATCGTCAGGACAACTGCTTATGCTATGTTTACTAAATAATGTTGGGCACAGTTTTCAGACATATATGGAAAGCTGGCATAAAGGTTATTTTAAAAGTGCTCACAGTAAAATATCAAATTGCAGCCTGTCCCTCATATATGTCATACAGGTTTGTACAATGAACAAATGTATATATCCAGTTGTCCATCAAAGATATTATTTATTTAACATTTGATGTTTTATTACTAAACGTTTTAAACTACATTACCCACATATCTCTGTCATTCTATCAATGGAACAGGAAACATGGTGCTGTAGTTCATTGAAATGTGCAGACATGCTTAGGGTTTAGGGTTGGGATCTCGGTAAAGGAGTAATTTCTAACAACATAGAGACACTTTATAGTTAACTTAATGTATAACTAACGTAATAATAACACCAAAACATACTTTGTAACATGAAGCGCCGTTTTATATGGGTTAAACGATAGTCCAATCACAGCGAGTTCTGCGATAAAGTCACTGCCAATAACAACCCAGCTGGACAGATGCGTCACACTTACATGCCCAATTATGGTAAATGATGACAGTCTCTTCTGGTTCCGGCTGCAGGGATAGATAACTTAAATATTTAATATTTGGGCTGTTAAATAGGCATTCATTCTAATTTAATGATAAAACTCACATTTAAAAACAAAAGACTCCTTTGTGTGGTTACTATCCAAAAACTAGTTCACATTATCAATGACACAAATTTGCTTATTTGAAGACTGATGCATGAATACATTTGAAAGAGAAACTTTCCTCTAAGCAATGGCCTACAGCAAGGATAGTTTTGCAGTATTTTAATTAAAGATAATTACATGTACTAAAGTGCTTCTAACATTTACAGTGTATGTATAGTATATCAAAGTTATATCAATTATATTCAAATAAATGTAACAAAAGCACAATGAATGCACACAATTTTTATAGCATATTCCAATATTTAATGTCAAACTGTTTAAAGACAAATGTAGAGCCAAAACTACAGTACAACAGTATAAAAATCAGTTAATAATATATATTTGAAAAAATCCAGATACAGGAGCTATCTATTATAGTGACACATACAGTGACGTTAAAAAAAATATGAAGTTATTTTTACAAACCAAGAGATGAGATTTTAACTTTGTTATGTGAAAATATATTTGTTTCTTCCCTTTAAAGAACAAATAGGCAAAAATGTAAGCACAACATTTTAAATTATCAACTTTAATTCTATATCCTTGTGATTATTGGTCACTTTTATTGTAACTAAATGAAAGGCAACTTAAAATAGTTAATGATTATAAATGCCAGCAAGATAATGCTTCTATAAAATACATTCATGGGTATATTACATTTACATTAACCAGGTAGTGATATAATGACACCATAGATGTAGTTATGGTGGATATTTACTATAGTGACCACTGTAATAAAAGGTTTAATGAAGCTAAATGTAAGACATTAAGTCCAATCTGAATGTAAAGGTAACAAACTCAGAATAATGTCCAGTATGCCATTTCTGTAATATTCTTTCAGCACTAAAAAGAATTCCAAAAATATTGATTGTTTTCTAAAGGTTTTCCTGAACACTTCCACTATCTTCAATTGTTTGGACAAACACCTGCTATATACACTTGCAGAAATATACATTTATCTATTGCATCATGAAGTTACTGCATGACTAGAACTAATGGATGGCAATGAATATGTCCTTTAGCAAAACTCCTGATGAGCACTGACGCTTCTTTAATAAAGGCATTAGGCAGGCATCAAGTACAGTTTATGAAGCTGAAAAGAGAAAATAAATTGCTTTAACAATATGGAAAAAGATAAATCACTATTTTCAATATTGGTTCTGCATATATCAAAGAGATCCTGAGGAGGAGTGGGACATCACATGAAGACTTTCAGAAACTGTGACAGAGCAAAGGGTGCACCTCGCTGGACACATCCTACGCATGCCCGAACAACACCACCCAAAGACAGTGATGAAGTGGACACCACCAGGAGGACGCAGGAGACAGGGAAGACCGAGGAAGACACGGAGACAGATGTTTTACGAAGACCTGAAGAATGTCAGTGTCCCATGGGAAGATGTGGAGAACTTGGCCACGGATCGAATACGTTGGAGGACACTTGTTGCCCAATGTGCCCAGCACAGGACTGGATGATGATGTTGTGAGTTTATCCATAATTGTGGGATATGTTTCTGTAAAGAGCGTTGCATAATTAAATGTTAAAAGCATTTTTATGTAATAAGTTCACTAATATGTGGGCATTTCTGTGAATAAAAGTATGTCTTTAATAGCAAGCAATAATCATATGAACTCGTTTAAAAATAGCATGATTTACATGCAAACGGGACAGTTATCAGCAGTGTAACTGATCTGATTATGACAAAATAATCGAGTATCTGATGTCATGTGACAAGTCAGATCAGCTTTTCCACTCTTGCAAACAGAGGTAAGTTATGAGGTGTGGAGAGACATCATGTATCATGTATCATTGGAACATGAACAGGTCCAATTTGTAATAATTTTAATGAATACAATGCAATTAATATAAACTTTCTGACAGTGTGTGGGACATCCGACTACTTTCCAAGAAGGGGCGCAACTGATTTACAAATATCGTGATAAATATGTACAGGAATTGAGGCAGTAGCCAATGACAGCAGTAGGAGTAAAAGCTGCAGGATTATGTACGAGTATACAAATATGTACAAGTATCGTACGAATTTGACAACTTGTTAAATCTTGTGAATTATTAAGACTTTGAGACTATGTTTGTACTGATTGGGCTATGGGTTTTGTAAGAAAAGGTTTAAGAAACAACAAATGCTTGATAAAATGTTTGATTTAGGGTTAAAACCAATATATACATACCATTGCGAATATTTGCCTTTGCAGCTTTCCATCTCCTTGGTTAACTTCTCCTCCAACAATAATGGGTCGACTGAGTCCGAAAGGCCCTTTTGGTCTTTTCAGCTGAAAAAAGAGAAAATAAAATATCATTATGTATAATATATAGGATTATTTAAAGGAAAAAGTACTGATTTAACTTACAAATGTTGGATGTTACATTATTAAGCATTAAAAGCATGGTAAGTGTTGTGATTAATAGGCATTTACAACAAATATCACTTTAAAACTACCAATACTGAGGTAAAAGCATGGTAAGTTTGTATTTACTGTCCTTTATTACATCCATCACAGTAAAACTAAGGTCACTGAGGTTTAAAGCATTGTAAGTTCTGTGGTTACTGTCCATTTACCACACATATCACAGTAAAACTAGGGTTACTGTGGTAAAAGCATGGTAAGTGTTGTAGTTACTGTGCATTTACAATAATAAGTATCACATTAAAACTACCAATATTCTGGTAAAAGCATGGTACGTTTTGTGGTTACAGTCCTTTTACCACACATATCAGAGTAAAACTAACGTTACTGTGGTAAAAGCATGGTATAAGTGTTGTTTTTACTGTGCTTCTTCTACAAATACAACTTTGGAACTAATTGTACTGCTTTAAACCTGATATAAATATGATTAATTGATTGACAGTCTAGGCCTATAGCACGTCACGTGACAGACAGTGTTTAATCACCCTGTTTTGAATTAGAAAGCAAAGAAACGCAAAGCCTCCGTGGAGATGACAGATATAATGCAGTGACTGAACGTGAGCTAATCTGATTAATATCGACAAACAGAAAATGCATTATATCAAACATTATTAGTGACAGCGTATTTACGACTACTTACCAACGGCAAACGTGACCTGGTGCCAAATATCGCGATGTGTTCGGGACGAGACTTCTTCAGCGCGATTTCCTACTAATAAAATATAATTTAATAAAATAAACAGAATAGCAATCCAGCTTCCCTGGCAATAAGACCGAAATAATATTAAAAGAAATAAACCATGATAAAATCTCGTGAATAAATGTTGATTAAACATTTTCTCTGCTGCAGCCCGACAGGCAGAAAGAATCGTGCTGTGATCACGAAAGATGCGAAATACATTAGTTTAAAAAACGTGCTGATATCACGAAAATAACGAAATGAGCTTGTCCGTGTCAAGAATCATTAAATTACGTGACCATATCAAGAACTGCAGTGAGACTGAATATTACGTGGTACCGTCACGGAACAGACCACTGACCAGAATATCATAGCGATCAAACGACGACAGAATAATGCAATATCAAGTTAAAATCACTTTTAAAATAAATATTTAAAGTGAAGTACTTTATAAAGTGGCCTAAACCCAGAATGAAGCGATACGTTTCCAAATTATAAAACGACGTCAATTGGGGAAGCGCAGCGCAGGTCCGAACAGGGAATCCGTGTGTGGACCACGGATGCTGTCTGTCATTGACTTACATAGGCATCATTTCCGTGGGCCCATCACGTAATTTTCGGCAATTCCGTGAAACTGCCACGGATTTTGAGTTAAGGGTCCGTGTTCATTTCACGGAATTCTGTGAGACCAGGTTGCAACATTACAACTCTATCCTCATAAAGTGATGTTACAGTAATAATAATAATAAACTAAGCTAATTTGGTAACAGACCTCACAGACAGTTACATGATGATATGCAATAATCCAATCATTATTTACTAACGCCATTTCTTTTGATCTATTCCCTCCAGATTCAAAACAGTAAAAACCGTAATGATGCAGATGTTAATGTGGAATTGAAATCCGTGTGCAACCTGCTTTAAAGAAGTATACTTTACCTGTATATGTTTTCAGCAGACAGATGTAAATCATACAAGTCTTTTCTAATTATAAATCTGATGATGCTGATGATCTAAACGGTAGAAGCTCCTCCTATAAAGTTTTTTGGTCTTCTACATCACAGAGATGCCAAAACAAGAAGAGGCTCAGAACTCCTCAGTATATTTTTATGACTTTGGTGATTGGAAAGCACAACAGAAATAATGACAAACTGGAAAAGGGTGGTAATCTTTCTATTCACATATTTCTGGGGTAAGTGGCATCATGAAATATGTGTGGTTTTAGATTAATTTTTATATTCACTGTGTGTGTGAATGTGTGTGAGATTTTTACATTTCATTAAAAAAAAAAAAATTCTATTTTAGGCTGTGATTCTCTGGACAGTGTTGAACAGAAAACAAGAGCTCAAACTGCTTTTGAAGGTGAATCTGTAACAATCAACTGTACATATTCAACCACTGATTCATTTCCATATCTCTTCTGGTACCAGCAAGAAATAAACGGATTTCCTAAATATATGCTAAAGAAATTTCCCGGATCTGGTGAGATTGATGAACAGTTTAAAGAGAGATTTGATGCCAATCTCAACACCTCTACAACATCAGTTCAACTGGCAATCCAGGATGTGTGTGTGTCTGACTCTGCTGTGTATTACTGGCTGGATGGCAAATTAACCTTGGGTGATAAGTCTGAATTTGAAAACTGTTTCCTCTTCCTTCTCACAAATGGACCATTGACTATCTATCTATTATTACTACTACTCATACTCATACACACTCATACTACTATCTATCTAACTATCTATTTCCTTGTTGAACCTTAATCTATCATCCCACATACATCATCATCATTATTTATCATACCTGCAATAGAGGTTTCATTGAGCTTCATCCGGCGCTGCGTGTTCAGCTCCTCCGTCCACACTCAACCCCCATGGCGGGTTCAACGTTACAAACATATTATATTCTAAATCACAAACCTGAATCATATATATACGCAATTAGTGCTCTATATGTCTGTCCATTAAACCTTTTCCTAAAATATCCTCATTCTTCATTATTTCCTCTCCATTCTTCAAATGACTGACTAATATATCCCGAAAAATATTATACTTACTACAAATAAATAATACATACATTTTCATATACACCACACACATCACGTAATCCATTTTCATGTAACCCCTTATTTGCCAGTGTTGAGTTTAACCCTGTATGTCCCAGTCTTAACTTAGACTACCTATTCTTTCCTATTTCCTCCCTGGCAATTTATCCTCCTGTCTGTGTGATACTATAACACCATCTCCCTTTGCTACTACTATCCCATCTAATTTGCCACTTCATTTGCCAATTCATTAACTTTCTCTTTAAAATCGATTTTGCCTCCTTTCCCCCCATAGGTAACATCCACCTCCCTCTTGTCTAGTGCTTTTTTTGCTAGTTTATCAGCAACTTCATTACCAGATACCCCAACATGTGCTGGTACCCAACACAAATACACCACTATTCCAGCCTCTTTCAGTCTGTATAATGATAAATATACTTCCATTAATAAATCTTCTCTGTATGATCTTGCATGTACTATACTACTTAAAGCTGAAGAAGAATCTGAACATATTACTACTTTATTTGGTCTGACTTGTTCAACCCACTGTAGTCCTATTATTATAGATCTGTGACAGATACAGTCAAACTACAATATTATTTTATACATTTATATTGTACAAATAATATTGAACTGATACTTATATAAAAGAAAACATAACCCTACAAAAAATGACAAATTATTCAATTTTCATTAGTTAATATTTCCATGCTTATAAGAAAAAAAAACACAGCCATTAAATACCGTATTTAAGCAATTTTGCCTTAATAAACTAAGAGCTTTGGTATAAAGGTCGGTGTACAGAATACAGTGTATTCCACTGGCCAATAAATGGACTTTATTGTGGCACTTATTGAGTAGATTCTTTAAATACTTTTTGTAAAAATTCAAATACACTCTGTCATCATCATCACCACTTTCATGTTATAGACACGAGACAGCTGAACTCCATCAAGACAGTTTAAATAACTTCTATTGTTGCATTTGTTGTAAATCTTCAAGCAAACATTTTTCTATACAAAAAATTCTCTAATAAATAAAGTAAAAATTGTGTAGTTATAGTTAAATGACAATCACAAACAGCAGCAGGAAGTTCAGCGAGGAGGAAGTTCCTGTGTGTGTTTCTGTGTGTTCTTCAGTGACTTACAGCTCAGAGAACTGAGAGCCTCAACAGAGAACTGAGCTGATCTGATTCAACATGGACAGATGCCTCATACTTATTCTCATTGTGGGAACAGGTACATTATTTATTAAATGATTAATGAAATGCTGTACATCAATATTTACTTTGTTTTTAATTCTCAACCCCCAAAGGCTGAATTTATATTCATTTAATTATCTGTATTTTTGAAAAACATTATGTGAAATGTGTTCTCAGTAATATTTTGTCAACCTTGCTTTCACAAATCAAAAATCACATTTTATTGTTGACAGGTTTGGTGACTGGAAACAACATTGAGTCAGATAAAAATACAGAGACCTCTAAAGAAACAGAAACTGTCAAGCTGAGCTGCTCATATACAACAAGTAGTGAATATGTTTTTCTTTACTGGTACAGACAGTATCCAAACAGAGAACCACAGTATTTATTATACAAAGGTGCACGATCCTGGAGTGCACATGAACACACCTCTGACCCTCGGTTTCAGTCGACTACATCACACACATCCACTGAACTCACGATTACTGATGTACGTCTGTCAGATTCAGCTCTCTATTATTGTGCTCTGAGAGTTGGAGCCCAGTGATACAAAACATGAAACATGTCGTACAAAAACCTGAAGCTCTTTTCACTTTCAACCGATCTAGTGAAAACCACAATCAAAACCCCAATCTAATATAATAAAATATGTGGTAACACCTGTGTGAGGTGGTATTAGGCCTGTTATATTACAGTATTACTATTACAGTAAATGTCTCACACTGAAAAACTAACAGGACATTGTCTTACTTGAATATAATTCAAACTTCTCCGCAGCAAATGCAAAACATGCGTTTGCTACATTCATATGTGACCATATTTAAATTAAATAAAATTAAATAAAATTAACATGTACATATTTTTAGTACAGTTCAAAAGTAAAAAAAAGGTAAAAACCTTAAAAGTCAAACAGAAGCTGCTATCACTTTGGCTTTGAACCCTTTTTTAATCTAACAAAAACAATGTAATTTCAGAAGTTGGCACAGTGTGGCATGATCTGTGATGTTGGTGGGAAATATTCATTGTCTCTGTCACGATTTGGTCTTGTCTTGGTCACGCTTTTGTCATGTGATCCTACCATGTGTCTTGTCATTGGTACGATTGTAATCGTCTGTTCATTGTTCACAGGTGTCCCTTGTCTTGTCATTAGTCTGTGTGTTTAAGCCCTCATGTTTGCCATGTGTTTTTGTCGGCTGAAAACAATCTATCAACAGGAGCGGATTGGGGGGAGCAATGGCGTTTGGTGGACTGGGATGCAATCATGGATTGATAGGAGTAGAAGAAGGTGAAAATAATGATTTGGAGGAGTTGTCAGAGGATAGTGACAAGGAGAGTACTGTAAGTAAAGATGACGATGAGTCAGGTAAATGGAATTTGGTTCAAGGAGCATCGAAGAAAAGGAAAGGGAAAACTAAACAAGATGAAGCGAAAAGAGTGAGGAATGATATTAAGGTTGTGATCCGATTTCAAACCCCCTGTACAATAAACCCATTGAAAGTCAGTGAAGCAATTTATAAACTAGTAGGCGAAGTTTGCTCCGTCAGAACGTTAAAAGATGGAAACCTGTTAGTTGTTTGTCAAGATAGAGATCAGAGAATGGGATTGATGAAACTTAAAACTTTAATGGGGAAAAGCGTAAAAGCCCAAGATTGGGAAAAAAGGGATAAAATAATGGCGGTGATATCCGGTGTATCGACAGATTTGTCGGAAGATGATATTAAGAGCAATGTAAAAGAAGTTAGAATCAACAAAGTTAAGCGTTTGCCAATAGTAAGGAATGGAATTAAAGGACCAAGCTTCTCTGTTTTGTTAGTGTTGGATGAGGTTAAGATGCCTGAATGAATCAAAATTGGGTATGTAAGTTATTTGACGAAGACTTATGTTCCCCCACCAATTAGATGCTTTAAATGCCAGCGATATGGACATCTTGCTTCTGCATGCAAGTCAAAAACAAGATGTGCTAAATGTGGAGGCGAACATGACTATGGTAAATGTGAAGGAACACAAATCAAGTGTTGTAACTGCGGAGGTGAACACAGTGCTGCCTACAAAGGGTGTGAGATGCATAAAAGAGCAGTTCAAGTGCAAAATGTTAAGGTAAAAGAGAGTATTACTTATGCTGAAGCCATTAAAAAGGTTGACAAAGAAAACCAAGAAAAACCCAGGGTTAAAGTGAATATGGCCCCAGTAGGTTTACCCCCTAGTCAAGATCAAACGACTCAGAAATGTTGTAAAGTAACTGAAGATACTTTAATTGTGGATAAGAGAAATTTCATTGCTTTTATGGTGGAAGTGGTTAATTGCTCAGCCCAAGTGACGAGTAGAAATGATAGAATTAAAATAATTAAAAAAGCAGCGGAAAAGTATCTAGAAATTCATGAGTTGTCAGTGAATTCCATTCATAACATGGTATTAGGGGTATCTGACAGGATGGACAGCCAAGTACCAGGTGGTAGTTAATAATGACTTTATCTATTTTTCAGTGGAATGCTAGGAGTTTAGTTGCTAATGGCCAGGAGTTTAAACATTTTATTGAGGAACAAGAGATCAAACCAAACATTATTTGTATACAGGAAACATGGTTAAAACCATAACTTGACTTCATAATATATGGATATACAGCAATACGTAAAGATAGGGATACTGTGGGAGGTGGAGTGGCCACATTTATTCAGCAGGGAATTCATTATAGAACTTTAAATATAGATAAAGAGATCGAAGCAGTCTTGGTTGAGATTTGGGTAGGTAAAACTAAGATTAAAATTGTCAACTTTTATAACCCTTGTAAAAAAATCTTGAGAAAAATGCTAGATTGTGTGGGGGAGAAAATGGAATGTTAGTATTATGTGGAGATTTTAATGCACATAACACTCTGTGGGGAGGTAATAAGGTAGATGAAAATGGGCGCACTATTGAGGAGTTTATGGATGATGATAAGTTGGTTTGTTTAAATGATGGAAGGAACACTAGGTTTGATGCATCTCATGGAACAGAGTCCGCAATAGAGCTCACAATAGTATCAGATAAGATAGCAGGGGTAAGTGAGTGGGAGGTAAATGAAAATTCTTTTGGCAGTGATCACTATAGTATTTGGTTAAGTATTAGAAATCAAAATGTGTGTCTTGAAGAGAATTGGTTTCCAAGATGGAAAATGAGAGAAGCAAATTGGGGGTTATATAGCATGAAGGCAAGTGGCAGGCTGATGGAAATAATGTCAGATATAAGTAATGATGTTGATGAATTAAACTCAATAATTACAAATATATTGAGTGAGAGAGCGGAGGAGGTTCTTGGAAAATCTACTGGAATAAGGAATAAAAGAATGGTACCTTGGTGGTCAGATGATTGTAAGGAAGCAATTAAAGTTAGGAATAAAGCTTTCAAAACTGTTAAATCAAATCATTCCTATACCAACTTAATGGAATATAAAAAATCACAATCGAAAGTTAAAAGAATCAAAAGAGACTAAAAGGTAATATCGGTGTAACTTTTGTGGTAAAATAGGGGCAGAAGTTAAAATGGGTGATGTTTGGAGTATTAAAAAAATGGGAGGCATTAGAAGGGAATTCTCTACCTGTGATTAAAAATAATGGTGTGGAGGCAGTAACAAATCAAGAAAAAGCAGAGATGCTTGCGAAAGGTTTTATTAAGATCCATAGCTCATATAACTTAACTGATGAAGAATTAGCTTGGAGAGTTAAAATAATAGATGAAAGTAAAGGGTTACTGGAAAAGAAGGCATTAAGCGAAAGTGTACTTGATAAGGATTTTACATTATTTGAGCTTAGGAGAGCGTTAAGTGGGGTTAAGTGTCGCGTTTATTTTCGGTCCGCCGGGAAACAGAGTGCAGACGTGTGATTGCGGAAGAAAAACTGTTGTGTTTACATGAGTGACAATGAGCATTTATCAAGATCAGCTAAACGTAGAATTCTCAAAAGTATGCGAGATTCACAGGAAAGACTCTTGAAGTTTTCTTCTCTTTCTTTGATTTTCTATGCTGACTGACTTGTTGCACGCAGGTCTGTTGTTGTGGGGACATTTCCACGGACCGAAATGTGACGCTGAACGAAACGAACTGTAATTGGTTGTTTTACATGTCGGTCAAACGGCCTTATGGGCGGGCCTTGACCAAAGAAAGCTGCTATGAATTCCAGACCTTCAGCCGTCAGTCTGAAGGTCTGGCTACGCGAGACTACTAGAAGAGTAGTATATGAAATTGAAAAAAGAGGTATTATCTCCCCACACCAGAGTGGGTTCCGTAGTGGATGTACTACAATGGACCCTGTTATATGTTTAGAAAATGAAATAAGGAAAGCGCAAATCAATAAAGAGTCAGTTCTAGCAACATTCTTTGATATAGAAAAAGCATATGATATTCTATGGAAAGAGGGTCTGTTAATTAAGCTGAATAGGATGGATATTGGTGGCAAAATGTTTAACTGGATTAGAGATTTCTTGAAGGATAGAACAATAGAAGTAAGAGTTGGGGTTAACTTCTCGAAAATATATTCAATAGAAAATGGAACACCTCAGGGTAGTGTTTGCAGTCCAGTACTGTTTAACATTATGATTAATGATGTTTTTAATACAATAGATGACATTAGAATCAATAGAGTGTTATATGCTGATGATGGAGCTTTGTGGATAAAAGGACGTAATATTGATAATATTAGAGATAAGATGCAACTAGCTATCAACAAGGTAGAACAATGGGCATTTGAGTGGGGTTTTCATTTGTCTGTAGAGAAGACTCAATTTATTTGTTTTTCAAAGAAAAGAGTAAATCCCATACTAGAGCTTAAACTATATAACCAGTCTTTAAAGCAAGTTAATAATATTAGGTATTTGGGAGTGAGGTTTGATGTTAAGTTAACATTTAAGGAACATATTCAGAAAATAATTGAGAAATGTAAAAAGGGTATTAATGTTTTGAAATGTCTAGCAGGATACAACTGGGGAGCTTCTGGGATGTCCCTTAAAATAATTTATATTGCACTGATAAGATCGGTTTTGGATTATGGATGTATTGTGTATCTTTCAGCATCTAAAACGTTACTTAATGAGCTCAATAGAATGCAGGCTAAAAGTCTGCGGATATGTTGTGGAGCATTTATAACTTCTTCAGTGCCAGCGTTACAAGTACAAACAGGAGAAATGCCTCTAAATCTCAGACGTCTTAAGCTGAGTATGGCGTAGTGGATTAATTTAAATGGACATGATGCGTCACACCCTACTAAGAAAGTTCTTAATGAGTGTTGGGAATATGGAAGGTCCCAGATTTGTAGCTTTGGTTGGGATGCTAACAAGCAAATCAATTAGAAATAGATGATATTATTTGTAGCAAGACTGTGCCCCTATAGGAACAACTCCACCTTGGTTGTTTTGTTTCCCTATGGTGAATATGGAAACTAAAGAGATAAATATAGGAGTGTATCAGAGTATAGAGCAATATTTAGAAAGTAGGTACAATAATACAACACAGATATATACAGATGCATCTAAAGATTCAGAGGGTAAAACGGGTATTGCAGCTTACATCCCTGATTACAAAATCTCTATTAAAAAAAGAACATCAGATCATCTGTCCATATTTGCAGCTGAAATGACAGACATTATTATGGCACTGCAGTGGATAGAAGTTAGGCCCCCTAAAGCAGTTATTTGTTCTGATTCTATGTCATCTCTCACATCCATTCAAAATGGACAGTCATCATGTCGACAGGACTTATTGATTGAAATTAATAATATCATATTTGCAATTAGTCAACAGGGAATATCAATCCAGTTTGTATGGGTTCCTGCCCATAAAGGAGTTGATGGTAATGAGGAAGCAGACAAGCTGGCAAAAGAGGCAACCAAAGAAGTTCAATTAAGCATTCCACTCAGTAAATCAGAAGTTAAGGTACTCATTAAACAAAAAGTTAACAAGATATGGCAAGATAAATGGGATAAGGAGAAGAAAGGTAGACACTTATACAATATACAAAAAGATATTTCAAGTAGCAAACAGTTATCCAAACAAACATGAAGAGGTTTGGTGTACAAGAATGAAAATAGGCCATACTGGTTTAAATAATAGTTTACACATTATACATAAAACATCCATCTGGAAAATGTGAGATATGTGGAGTGAGAGAGGATGTAGATCATGTTCTTTTAAGGTGCATAAGATTCTCCAGACAAAGAGAAAAACTGAAGAGGGAAGTGAATGCAGTCAAAAAAGCCTTTTCGTTAGAAACATTATTATGTGAGAATAGATCAGGAAACATCACTAATGCTATGATAACACTTATCAAAGAAACAAAACTAGCAAATAGGATTTATTTATTTTTAATTTATTTTTTATTTTTTTTGTGAATGACATTCATTGATTGCATCTCAGCCCAGTAGATGGCGGTAATACACTTTGACTGTAAACTGCCAAAAAAATTAACAGAAGAAGATGTCTTTGTCAAGTTTTGTTTCACTGTTACCACTGTTGGTAAGTGTAATTTTCATGTTTATGTTTTTGAGTTCATGCCTGAACTTGATTTTGTTTCATTTTTAGTTTTGTTTGTAATACTGCGCTTGGGTTCTCATCTACTTGCCTCCAGTGGATCCATTACAGACTACCACTGTATGTGTGTGTCACGGGTGACAAAAACGTTTAGCGAGCGGAACCTTCTTGATGAACCATGAGTTTCCTGAGGGAATGATTTGGGGGCGACACATCCCACTCTGGTTCTGGGTGTAACAGAAACATTGTTCAAACTAATCAGCGCTAATGCACTGCAGGTGCGAGAGAGAGAGGAGCGGCGCTCACACTGGCTTCCTGGTTAACAAGTCAAACATAAAAGGGCCTGATGCCCTAGTTTATGAGTACGGCCAGGGGAAGGGAGACAGAGAAGTGGTTGTCTAGGTGCAGGTGCAGGTGCAGGTGCAGGTGCA